>JBBPBX010054428.1:0-23476 GCA_038048925.1 Garcialebias charrua | reverse complement strand
TACATAGTTTTAAGAGGAACACGCATTGTGATGCCAGAAAAGCTCAGAGCTAAAGCAATCATGTTGGCACATGAAGGACATTTAGGAATTGTTGGGACAAAACAACGGCTCAGGACAAAAGTATGGTGGCCTGGCATGGACAAAGCAACAGAAAAATATTGCAAAGCATGTCATGGTTGTCAAATAGTAGCCAGACCTGATCCACCAGAACCGGTGAGAAGCACAATTTTACCAGATGGACCGTGGCAAGATGTGGCAGTAGATTTACTGGGACCATTATCTTCAAATCACTCCATTCTTGTGCTAATAGACTATTACAGCCGTTATTATGAATATGAGGTGTTAACATCTACGACTGCTGAGAAAGTCATTGACTCTATTGACTGTATGTTTAGTAGACATGGTCTACCAGTTTCCATTAGATCTGACAATGGTCCACAGTTCAAATCTGAATTATTCAAAGAATACTGTGAGAACAATGGAATCAAACATGTGAGGACAACACCAAAATGGGCTCAAGCCAACGGTGAAGTTGAACGTCAGAACGCATCACTGATGAAGAGGATCAGAATTGCACAAGCTGAAGGACTGGACTGGAAACGAGAACTAAGAAAATATGTGACAGCTTATCGAAGCATTGAACATGCAACCACAGGCAAAAGTCCTGCAGAACTGTTATTCAACAGAAAAATGAGAGGAAAGTTACCGGACATGAGTGAAACAAACACAGCTGAGTTACCGGACATGAGTGAAACAAACACAGCTGCGTTGGATGTACGTGACAGAGACGCAGAACAAAAAGGAAAAGCGAAAAGTTATGCTGACATCCGAAGAGGAGCTCAACATTCAAAAGTAGAACTGGGAGACACAGTGTTGGTTCAACAGGAAAAAGTTGACAAACTAACAACACCATTTAATGCAATACCACACAAAGTCGTGAGCAAAACAGGAAACCAAGTTGTGGTTGAATCACCAACAGGAGTTCGGTATCACCGAAACACCACACATGTGAGAAAATATGAAACTGAGGAAGGAGTTGGTGAACAAAAACTGTTTTCTGAAAATAAAGACTTTGAGGAAGAAAAAGAAGAAAACACTTACAGTGCAACACCACAAGAGGGCACTCAAGACTTAGAAATGGGAAAGACATTTAGGCCTCAGAGACTCAGAAAGACTCCAGAGAGGTTTCGTGACTTTGTATAATTTAAAAAAAAAAAAGGGAAATGGTTGGTCAGGGTTCTAAGAAAGAAATGTAAATTGTTTTATGTTGTTCTGTGACTAAGGAAATGTATTGGCAAGCCTGAAGGCGTGAAGATGATGGAAAAGAAAAAAACTGATGTTTAAATGTATGGAGGGGGAAATTGAAAATCTAAGGAAAAGGGGGATGTCATGTATTGGGATGCTGACAGAGTTTACGTGATGACGTGTGTGGGGGCGGAGTTAAGAAGGTGTTCGTTCTGGAAGAGCGGTGGCAGGTGGTGGATGAAGATGATTCAATAAAGTGAATGAAACGATACCACTTTGTCTAATGATTCAATTCAGAATATCTGCCTAATTCAGTAATAAGGTGGATATACAACAAACAGTTGAATAAAAAACCACAATGTAATTTTACTGTTTGAATCCACCGTTTGTTTGTTGTTTTGAATCCACTGTGTTGCCTTCCAAGCCAGGACAGAGTTGTTGCGGTTCAAAAGTTGAAGGAAAGCTCTGAAACGAATGTGCAAGTTTTATGCAGGTTTATTGTACATTATAAGAATAAACCTTACAGCAACCAACAGACCTGACTTCAAGCACAGTCCAACACACACACATCTTCGAAGGCGGACCACAGTTTTATACCTCTAGATGACGTCATCGCCTCGTGGGACCAATCCTGGAACCGAACCGCCTTGGAACCGCCCTAGAACTTCCCCTACTCTGTGCGTGATCCGCCTCTCAGCCAACAAGCTACCAGCTTCATATGTCAATCATCAAATGTTGGGTGTGTTGTATTGTACAGGCGTGTAACTGAAAAACTCTTCCCTATTGGAAATAAAACCCGTAAATAAAGGTTCCATCTTAATATATTTTCACATTATATGGTGGAATTAAGTGAACATAAATCATAAAACATAATATGTGTGATTCAGGTGTAATACTGATATACATATATTTCAATTCCCCTTTTGACATGACAAACATCATGTCAACAAAACCCAATATGTACTATGTGCGTATGCAATTAAGAACTGGATACACAATGGAAATCTCTAACATTCCCAACCCGCATTTATCCTACATCTAAGTTACAAGCTACCCACCCAGAGTCTAAAAACCCCTTATATAAAAATAAGCATCACTACTAATTGGTAACAAAAACTACGTAAGAAAATATACGGTAACTGTCAAAGCTTATATGCTGGAAACGCAATTCAAAACAAACAAAGCTAAAGAAAATAAATGTAACAAAAAACAAAGAAATCAACCAAAAACAAAGAATAAAATAAAATAAAACAACAAATAAATGTAATAAGAAATAAAACAAAACAAACAAAACAACAAAGAAATGTAATAAGAAATAAACAAAACAAAATGAAGCGGACTGTCCCTCCTATCAAATATCACGCCTCTAGTGTGTGGAATCTATATTTCTGTTATGTATTACCCTTAGCAAGGAATATAAACTATGCTTTAGCCAAGTCAGGCCATCTCATCTTCATCATCATAGACACCTGTAAGGGGAAAAACCCTACACTACTCTGTTGACTAGTCTGATATCTGAGAAAAAGCTCAACTGCTCTTATTCAGAGATGTCTGCGATAAGGGCTAAGACCACATTCAGAAAATTAACACTAAACCTATGATTAAACTGATCAGAACAGAAAACACAAAAATCCTTCCATAACCTGTTAAACTCAATTATCTTATTCACATCCATATACTGTATATATTATTCTCTGTACCAAAATGTTTATCACAAACAACTTCCTATCAGTAGAATCCACTGCTAGGCTGCTCTGATACCCCTTAACTAAGGTGCAGCTAATTATATTCTCTAAGAATCAAAATTGATAAAACTAAATTATATATATGGAAAAGTAGTGAAAACCCTATAATTTTTACAAAAATCTATGAACGCACAACTATTGAACTGCACATTCACAAGGCACAAACATATATATTCTCATTAATCTGTCTGAGACATTCACATTCTGTCTGACTCATTCATCTCAACAACCTTCAATCCTCACATTCATTCTTCACAGGCGTAAGAATAATCATATGTAACTTCAACATACGGTGTAAACAACAATTGAGAGGTTTCAACAAATATTGAGAAATCCTTGGCATTTAATATTAGTTGGTTAGTTAATGTGATTAGTTCTGCTCTGCTGCATGTTCCACACCTTTACCTGTAGGATAAAAAATGGTGCAGGGAAATAGATCTTCCCTTCATTGTTCACACTGCAACATTAAACATTCATTCAACATTAATTAATCCGCTGAAAAGGGGAGGAATGTAAACCCAGTTATGGTAAGTTTTTTCTGCTTGTCCATCACAGCTGTGGAATCAAGTGATTGTAAAGTGCATTTCCCCTTTTCAAATATAAATTATTCACAATTTTCATCAGAAGTCCAGTCGATTTTACCTGTAATAAGGAATAAAAAGTCAGCACCAGACTGTATGAAATACCCCAAACATTCTTGCCCAAGAGGTGGATTTAACAGAATCTTGTTGATCAATTATTATCCAACAACCTGCTTTGAGACACTCAGTAAAAATTTTATATAACTGTATGATTGACAAGCGTTCCTGTAATGGCTGTGAAATTAAACTGCAGGAAATTAACTACCACGGATCTCTTTGATCTGCTAATGTCAGAGTCTGGGTGTACCTGAATCTGAACATCTGCAACCTCTGTTCCACCTTCCCCTCTTCTGAGCAAGAAGTTAGGGTCCTCATCACAAGATCTGTTGACATTGTCGTGAACAACTTCAGGGGAGCCTGTCTTAGCTTTCGATGCAACCCACAGAGTGAGCCCTGTAATCAAAATAATCCCAAAATGGTTATTACACTTAACCTAACCGCTAGAAAATTCATTCTTCCTGTAACAATTATGTACAACAAACAATGTCCCCTTTTTATGCAATGTTAATTTAAGTCTGTTTTGAGTTTTTCCTCAAGTTGTATCAGGCCCTGGAACTGGTCGAGATGCAGTGTCACTCTGTACAGATGTAACTCCCAGCTCCTCAGACACACCCAGTCCTTAAGATGCGCCCAGCCCCTCAGACGCGCTCAGCTCAGCCAAGTCGTCTCGTACCTGCTGTACAATACATTGAGAAGGGTCAGAATTTGATCTTATTGTGCACTTTCATACATCAAAACGTGTAGTCTCTCAGTCAGCTTCCCTCTTTGAAACAAGACGGCATTCACAAATCCGTCTTTTTCATCCACTACCAAGTGAAATGGCCAGGAGTAATCTGGACACTGCAGAGAGCACGCATCAAACAAAGCTAGTTCAATCTCCACAAATGCCCTGTCAGCTTCCTCCGTCCACTGCAGTGGGGACACAAAATTTTTATATCCCACAGCCGAAATGAGGCTTCTCAAAGGAGTCATCTTACGGCTGAAACCAGGAATAAAGTTCTTACTGTAATTGATCAGCCCCAAAAATTTTAACATCATCCTAACATTTGCTGGTTTAGAATGATTTAAAATGGAGCTTTTCTGAGATGGTGTCAGTTGCAGGCCAGAGCCAGAGATGAGCCTACCCAAAAACTGAACTTTTGAACGACCCACCTGTAATTTGTGTTTTGACACTTTAAAACCACACTGAGCTAGATGTCGAAGCACAGCTTCAGATGCGTGCATAATAGCTTCTGAAGTCGGAGCTGCTATCAGAATATCATCGACGTATTGGATTAAAACCACTCCTGGTGGCAAAGGCAAATCAGTAAGGACCTGCTTTAATACATGATTGAACAAAGAGGGCGAATCCACGTACCCCTGAGGTAATCTACTGTACGTGAATTGTTTCCCCTTAAAGGTAAATGCAAACAGATCCCTTGATCCAGCGTCCAGAGGCACACAAAAGAACGCGTTCGCCAGGTCAATACAAGTAAAAAACTTGTGTTCAGGCTGAATAGCATTCATCATAACATAAGGATTTGGAGTACCATAATTAGATGGAACAACAACCTTATTTATAGGCCTCAAATCATGAACTAAACGGTAATGAGATTTATCAGCTTTTGGTACCGGGTGTAGAGGTGTGTTCCAGCTCGAAACAGTAGGCTGCAACACACCAGCTTCCAGCAAACCCTTAATAGTTTGCTCTATACCGTCAATCTGCTCCTGTCGGAGTCGATATTGATGTTTATAGATTGGAATCGTGCCTGGCTTCAGGACGATCGAGACAGGTTTGACAGTCAGCAGGCCCACATCTGTAGAACTCCTGGCCCAAAGTGTATCAGGCAAACTGGCTAACAGTTTGTCCGTATCAACATGGTCTGTGTTTTCTCCGCCATGTGATCTAGGCAGAGAATGTTTCTCAGGTAACAATAATGTGAATGATCTGTGTGTGATCCTGTAAGTATCAGTTTCTGGAGAATAGTGTAAGTGTGGATTTTGTGTAGGCACCCATTCCCTTACAGCCAGACAGCGTCTCATCACAGGACCTAAATTCTTCGCATCAGCACCAGATACAACCATCAATGACACATGTGGAGCTGATACATCGCCAAGCATATACAGTTGCAGTAACGGTGCAGGCAACTTCACACCTGCCACCACTCCCTCCGGGGCCACATAGATGTCCATGATTTCAGCCACTGGAAATTCACCAGTCTCTTGACAATGTTCCAGCAGTCCTGTCCAGAGCACATCGTAGTCCCCATCACCACAAAGGTCATAGTTCAGCGTGCAATGTGCCACATCAGGAAGCGTGTCATAAGATCTTATGACATTAATCCAGGCGTTCCAGCTCTGCAGTGTGTCGTACAAGAGCGTTGTTGTAAAGTCAGGGACTGCACCCCACCAAACTTCAGCTTGAAATTCGGCTGGACCAGACTCAGCAGAAGTCCCTTCGACCTGGAGCATCTGATGAATAGAGCTTTTCACTGTAGCACAGTACTGAACAGTTCCATCAGGAAAACTCAGCTGGACGTTGTCAGGACTCATCATCAAAGTCACGTTCTGATCACACAGAATGTCTCGTCCAATCAAGTTCACTGGACATGTGTCAGAAATCAGGAAGGAGTGTTCAAAGCGCAGATTAATCCACACGAGAGCGGCCACTCCTCTGGCTTGATCGTGGGAGTGACGTGTTAACTGACGAATACCTGGCGCCTGTATCAACCATACACATGTGATTTCGGCCGTTAATGGTTAACGATACCAAAAAGGCTCTAAATACAAGACGCCACCTACTGCCGGACCAGGGCACCCCTATTGGATAGGATATTGGCCTGGGGCGTGATTAATGGCTCCCAGCAAAGGGCCATGTTGAGTATAATCAGGTGGTGGATATACGTCATGTGGATATCGAGCCGGCGTCACCTCCTGTCTCGATAAATCCTGTTTGGTCGGACATTGAAAATACCAATGTCCCACCCCGTTACACCTGCGGCACCTGTCCGTGGGTTGAGGGTTGCCCCTCGGACGTTTGTTACGACCCCTGCGCCAGGATGTGGATGGGCCCAGAGGTCTCTGTTGATATGAATTATCAGATGATGTAGTAGGACCCTGAACCTAGGGCATCTGAATTGCATTCACCTTTGTGAAATTAAGTTTGTCACGTATGTCTTTTAATTGGGCCTTAGCTAATTGAGTTTCAAGGGATTTCAATTCCCTGTCATCAGACTCCCTCTTATCAAAAGATTGATCAATAAAATGAACAATGTGGGCCGCCCATAAATCATAATCCATCTTTGTCAGGCCAACAACAGACGCCAAGCTCTTCTTAACATCATCAGACAGAGAGCTCTCTACAGCTCCTCTGAACAACAGTTGAGTCGTAGGATCAATCGTTGGATCATTTCCAGTTCTATTTTCCCACAAGAGCTTAACTCTAGACAGGTAGGTCGTGCCCCTTTCTGAAACAGCCGGAGGAATCTCACACAAATCTGAAGATTTCATAGACGTCGGATATTTCTCTCGTATAATTGGCCACCAAATTTGAACGTGGTCGTGCAGTGTGTCACTGTCTGGGTCCAATTCAGTCCCAGCAGCCTGTTCTATTTCAGCCAGACTACCAAACAACGTGCATGCTGTGAAAACCCTCCTCCAATCACCCAGACATGGCACAATTCCGGCGCAAGCCTCCAGAAAAGCGCGGATCCAAGCCGAACCTCCTTTCTGGATATCAGGCAAACGCTGACGGATCAACTCAGTATCCTGTAAACTAAAAGGCGTGTAAGTCTGTTTACGGACCCCCTCAGCTGTGGTGGAAGAAACGAGAGGTAACATGTATTGAGCAGGAGGCGTTGCGTCAAGGCAGGTATAAACATTGTCAGCAATTCTATTTAAACGACCTGAATTTCCTCGCTGCCAGCCAATAACCTTATCAAAAGGTGTGGCAGGAGCCCTGAGGTCAGGACACGCAGGTGGGACTGGACAGGTCAGTGGCACGGAGTCATATGAAGCCCCCAAAGATGTCACGCTGAAAGAAGTATCAGAGGACGGTGGACGGAACACATCACATCCCCTTCGTTCACCCACAGAGCCAGGAGTGGTAAGCATACCATCCATCAATGTCTGCACATGGTCATGCACCACGTTCCTATTTTCAGCTGATCTTGTCTGTAAAATACCTCCTGTAACGAGAACCAAGTCTGAGCTGGACTCAGTGTGTCCAGAACTAGAACCAAGAGAGAGCTCAGGCAGATTTATGGAAGTGTGCCCCGACAAAGGCATCTGATTGTGTAGAGTAAGGCCCACAGGTGCATACGGAGGAGGACGAGGAGGAGGAGGAGGTGCGGGGCAAAGAGGAGGAGGGGGGAAGCACAAGGCCGTTGAGCTTCAAGGCATGTCTCCGTTCTGCCAGTCATGACCATAACGTGCGCCTTTTCAGCCTCTATGTTTTCATAAAATAGCACCAACAGTCACAGCAACAATAAAAAAAATAAAAAAATACAACAACCCAACCGTGAACTATCAATTAACTAACTACTTTACTGTGGAGTCTTTCCAACAGCAGCGTTGAACTTAAACTAACAGAACAAACAGTAAATCTGAGCCGTTCCCTGGACCAGAACTTACAGAACGGTCCAGTGAACTCACCTCACTCAGGGGCATCTGTGTTACAGGCGCGGGGGACCGGGGGGGGGGGTAACCTCAAGGAGATGTCTCTTCCCTGGTACGAGCATGGAAGGAGGAAGAGGTGGGGGCCCTGTGGTGTCAGGCACTAAGGTCTTATCTGTTGACGGCCATAAAACTGAATGTGAGCCAACAACTTGTCTCTGTGAAACTGCCCTGTGCACACTTCTCAAGCAGATTTCTGTCCACCTAGGATTTTGCACATCTCATCTAAAAATAACGAGCAGTCTCTATTAAAGGCGTCCGCCTTCTGCCAGTCCTTATTTTTCTTTCTACGCACTAGAACAGAACATTTTTCCTTCTCATCTAACGCCAACCTCAAAGCTCTCTCTGATTGCACAAGAAGCTTATTCAGTCCAGCAGCAGATGGAGACGGGTCATCCACACCAGGAAACATTCCTGACCGACACATGTTATTCACCCAAGAAACTAAACGTCTTTTCTCATCAAGAACATTCTTGACAGCTACCTTCCGACTCCATGAAACCCACAACTCATGTAATACAGATCCTAATGTGCCAGGAGCACAATTTTTCCAAGTTTGTATAGGTATGTCAGACATTATAATGTTATACACGTGTTTTACAAGGGTGAAGTGAGCAAACCTCCAGCCAGGACCATGGACAGCTGCAGTAGCCAACCAAGAAACTGCCTGTTTTAAATCACCCTCCTAAAACACCCAATAAAAATGCCACCCCAGAGCACAGCAGTGGTAGTCTCTATTAGACTTCACAATTTGACCTACTGCCGGCAAATACACCCACTGAAACAATATATAAAATAAAAAATCTTTCCCTGTTGCCTTAGTTTGCACACAGCACTGTCTGGAGTACAGGTCACAAGCCTCTAAGTGAAACAGAAAAAAATGAAGAAAAAAATGAATAAACAAAAGAAAAAGAAAAAATGAATAAACAAAAGAAAATAAAAAAATAATAAATGAAAAAATAAAAAGTTTGCGACCTGTACACCAGAAAATACGGTAATTAACTTCAACTGGGAAGGGGAGGAAAAGATTTGACTCTAACAGCGATCACAGGTCCCGGTTGTGAACTAAATCACATGCACGGCAACTCTTGTGAACCCGGAGCGGCTCAGACCACTCTGTACGGCAAGCCGTGTGTTGGATGAAAGCCAGTGTGACTCTACGGCGAACAAATCCCGGAGTTCACGATCTGACCTCAGCTCCACAGCTCCCGGAGCCCAAAAGGGAAGAGAAAAAAAAACGTCTCCTAGCCGGAGCTCATAGAGGGGGGGAAAAGGCAAACTTAGGCACTCATACTCTCACCCTTTGTGTGTGTGGACTTCTATGTGCTTTATACTTTACTTATATGTACGAAAACAGCAAAAAAAAATGTACATTCAAATGAAATACCAACAGTGGTTCACGTTATTTAACTGTTAACGCTAACCCAAACGACCGTAGCTACCGTATTCTTCGGTGTATAATACGCTCCGGTGTATAATACGCTTTGTCATATTTTTGGAAATAAATCAGAAAAACCCTTAGATAATACGCTTCGGTGTATAATACGCGCTGCCGTGACAGTCTTTTTTATGGCCACTAGATGGTGCCAAACCCATTGAAACTGCAGTGATACAACCTCAGACCTCAGAAACATTTCTCTGATCGCTCTCAGTAATGAACTTTTTGGGAGTTATTCCTGAAGGGACAGTAATACTTTTATTACTTTTAATTTGAATCAAACATTACAAATTGTCAGAAAGATAAAGTGTTAGTTTCAGATGTCAGCATTTTATGATAAAAACTGATCTTAACACTACACACAACACTGTTAACCTGTTGGTTTGGTTAAAACAACGTCATTAAAGCGTCACATATGGGACCTATGTTAATGATAATAGCAAAAACAGATATTATTCATCTGATTATTAATTAGGACAAAAACAAGTCTCTTCTGAGGAGATTGTCCTGAGCTCAAACTAAAACGAGATAAACAGTGTCACTGAATCTTCACTGCAGGTTTGAGAAGAGAAATCCTTCATGAATAACATTTTGGAATAACATTTGCTATTCAGCATGAATTTAAACAGTTTGAATAAACAGACTACAGGGCGCATTAGCGCCCATAGCGGCCGAAACTGGTACTGCACCATTTTTGGCCAAAATGAAAAACGGCGAATCAAGAGCTAAAAATGGGTCTAAAAATATGGGAAAAAATCCATAGATAATACGCTTCGGTGTATAATACGCAGGATATTCAAATGAGCAAAAAAAGTGCGTATTATACACCGGAGAATACGGTACACTACGGTGTAATTTTGCCCACCCGAAGACAGAACAGACATACAGCCAAGGTAAATTTAGTGTTTTCAATAGCAGACATTTAGTTATAAACGGAAGATATGCTCACCTGAATGAAGAGGCGCCACTTGGCTGCACGCGTGCTCCGCCACTCGTTGGGGGAAGCCACAAACGGCTCCCGTTTCAGGCGAAACTGCAAACTTCTCAACGTCGGGATCACCAAATTGTTGCGGTTCAAAAGTTGAAGGAAAGCTCTGAAACGAATGTGCAAGTTTTTTGCAGGTTTATTGTACATCCATCCATCCATTTTCTTCCGCTTATCCGAGGTCGGGTCGCGGGGGTAGCAGCCTAAGTAGGGAGGCCCAGACTTCCCTCTCCCCAGCCACTTGGAGCAGCTCCTCTGGGGGAATCCCAAGGCGTTCCCAGGCCAGCCGAGAAACATAGTCCCTCCAGCGTATCCTGGGTCTTCCTCTGGGTCTCCTCCCGGTGGGACATGCCCGGAACACCTCACCAGGGAGGCGTCCAGGAGGCATCCTAACCAGATGCCCGAGCCACCTCAACTGGCTCCTCTCGATGTGGAGAAGCAGCGGCTCTACTCCGAGTCCCTCCCGGATGACTGAGCTTCTCACCCTATCTCTAAGGGAGAGTCCAGCCACCCTGCGGAGAAAACTCATTTCAGCCGCTTGTATCCGAGATCTTGTTCTTTCGGTCATAACCCAAAGCTCATGACCATAGATGAGGGTGGGAACGTAGATCGATCGGTAAATTGAGAGCTTTGCCTTTTGACTCAGCTCTCTCTTCACCACGACAGACCGGTACAGCGCCCGCTTCACTGCGGACGCTGCACCTATCCGCCTATCGATCTCACGCTCCAGTTTTCCCTCATTCGTGAACAAGATCCCGAGATACTTAAACTCCTCCACTTGGGTAAGGACCTCCTCCCGACCCGGTTTATTGTACATTATAAGAATAAACCTTACAGCAACCAACAGACCTGACTCCAAGCACAGTCCAACACACACACATCTTCGAAGGCGGACCACGGTTTTATACCTCTAGATGACGTCATCGCCTCGTGGGACCAATCCTGGAACCGAACCGCCTTGGAACCGCCCTAGAACTTCCCCTACTCTGTGCGTGATCCGCCTCTCAGCCAACAAGCTACCAGCTTCATATGTCAATCATCAAATGTTGGGTGTGTTGTATTGTACAGGCGTGTAACTGAAGAACTCTTCCCTATTGGAAATAAAACCCGTAAATAAAGGTTCCATCTTAATATATTTTCACATTATATGGTGGAATTAAGTGAACATAAATCATAAAACATAATATGTGTGATTCAGGTGTAATACTGATATACATATATTTCACTTGAGATAGTTTAACATTAACAAATATGACAATTGTTACTGCTTTGAACATTAGCCTATGTTGCTAATATCAATTTACCACTCAGGAGGGGGTGAAACGTCCTCCACCTAGCATGTCACGAGGTGTGGCCAGGACCGTGACATGCAGCTAGCATGTTGCATACATTATGCTAATGCTAGCTGCATGTCACAGTCCTGGCCACACCTCCTCGCTCTAACCCCCATATACAGTTTAATAGTACATTTTCCTACTAAGGATATTATATGTGAAATTACTGTCATATATTGTTCTTATAAGTATACAAATTATATATGTTTCATTTTATACAAATTTACTAAGGATCTTATACCTGGTTTCAATGCATTATACAAAAAATATAAGTTTCAAACAAAACATATAAAAACTTTATAAAATTTATATATATCTTTTCCGTATGGGATCAGCTACTCATTACTTCTGTCCGGTGACACCCCCAGCTTGGGTGGACATTGAACAGCAATCTGTTCCAGGCCTCCCCTTAAACACCTACTTGTACTCTTCGGATATAAGGAAACTAAAAAAGACTACAAAGAACCCCTTCTTAAAAAATGCAATTATAACTTGGCATGCATCACATAAATATATGGGTAACTGTCCAGAACTATCACAATTTACCCCTATTTGGGGTAATGAAAGCTTCACCCCAGGGACAAATGATGGAGGATTTAAACTATGGAAAACCAAAGGCATACAGACAATTAAAGATCTTTACGCAGAGGACATATTGCTTACCTTTGACCAGCTATGTAAGAAGTATTTAATACCCCAAAAACACTTTTTTAAATACTTACAACTGAAAAACTATATGTCATCAAAACTGAAACAAATCGTGGACATTCCACCATTAACAAAAATAGAAGAGGTATGCGTTGGGGACTTAAAAGGGAAGGGCTTTCTTTCTGTGTTTTATAATTTGTTGATGCATTCCTCCAAAGATTCTGCCAGAGGCGGCCGCCACTAGAGGGCGCTAGGGGCGCAGCCCCTCCTTTGAACTGCAGCTCTTCTTCTTCACCATTTGAAGATTTTTTTTTATTTTTTTTATAAAAGTGAAATAATAAAATAAAAATATTTCGAAATGCATGCATATATGTTTTTAGTTGTGTAGGATAAATATTTTATGAGTAATGATTGTTTGTTTCAAAAAACGTTTTCTGATTGTGAGTGACGTACTTCCGGTTTCCCCGCTCGGCGCCGCCTGGGGGCTTTTCCCATGCTTTTCCATTGAATCTAATTATAACTAGCGGCCGCTAGCGGCCGTAGCTTATGTCCCATCTGTACAAAACTTTTGGACTGTACAGGTCGCATTTTCCGCCGCCCTCGAGCCTGGACTCGTCTCTTATCGCCACGGATCGCCAGCACTTCCGGTTCGAGCCGAGGAAGGAGGGGGAGCGCGGGACCATTACAGTCAGAGCTGATCACACGGCCAACTAGCGACGTTGAAACAGCTGTAATTATTAATGGTGCCTTTCTACACAGGTAAGCAAGTAATAATTAGTGAGTTTAATAAATCGCTGAGCACACATGAGCAAAGTTTGAGCTGTTCTCATCTGTGTTCGGGACGTGGTGTCGTGTGTGGGTGGTTGTTGCAGTCAACAGTAGCTAGTAGCTGTGCTCATGGTTGTGGTGTACTGCAACATTATAAAAGTTGCTACTTGCTAGTTATAAACCCGAATGTGTGAAGACGACTCCTGTCTGTCCATCTTCAGCTCATCATGAACTGTTTACTCCTCAGAGTGTCTGTCTGTGTTAGTTAACTTTTGTCTCGTTTCGTTTAGCAGCAGTTGCAAATTTTCTGATGAATAAATCTGAATGAATAAATAAACTTTAGTTTTAGTTTAGTTTAGTTAAACTTTAGTTTCATTATAAGTTGTGCTGTTGTTTCAAAGACACTCTAAACTTAAATAAATCAAGTAGCAGAAAGATTTAAGCATTAAATAGTTTGAATTTTTCATGTTATGAAACAGTGATTATATAATTATTTGAATTTAATTTTAATATTATAAAGATCACTGTGGATGGAATGCAATTGAAATAACCTGGATATTATTATTTATGTTGTATTAAGAAAGTTAAAATGTGATTACATATGTGTACACAAAGCACTTCAAGCAATGTGGAAAATGCTAAAAAAAATACATAATTAATGTGCCTTCTGTACTTTCTTTACAGAAAAAAATCCACACAACACCTTCATCTCTACACACCGGCATCCAATCTACCACCTGTGTAACAGACAGGTGGTGTACAGAAGAAGATCCAAGATGTCCAGCTTAACCTCATCATGCAGCAGGTGACTTCCCATATCTCAAAAGTGAGTATTTTCACTTGTGGTGTTTTACTATTTTTAACACTGTATTGATCTGGAGAATGAAAACAAAGTCTCTTGCAAGTTACTAGCTTATTAACATTGAAACATTTAAGGTGCATTTATATGGTGAAATGTTATATATGCTAAGATGCATTAGGAGTCAACTCAGGACCTTTAATATTAGGAATATTTAAGAGAACTCTGGTACTAAAAAAATACAGTAGATTGATTCTATTTATTTGCTCTCTCCACTGCACACCTGTAGAAGGAGGTGAGGTCTGAACTTCTCAGACCAGCTCATCTCAGCCGTCTGAGGAAGTAGAGTCTCTGATGAACTTTCGTGATCAGGCTGGTGGTGTTGTTGCTCCAGCTGAGGTTATCGTTCATGTGTACCGTACACCTAAGTACTTGTAGCTGGAGACCACTTCCACTGCAGATCCTCCTATGTTCAGTGGGGTGTGTGGGGTTTGTTTGTTCCTTCTGAAGTCCACAATCATCTCCTTTGTCTTCTTCACGTTGATGTGAAGGTTATTGTCCTTGCAGGACCCAGAGCCTCTTTATCATAAAGTGGAAGAAAAGACCCTTAGACCAGTCTGGTGGGTGACCAACTTAAGGAGACTGATATCGGATTTTAGGTCACTTCAGTTTCTTTAACAACAAACATGAACATGGCTGGCTGTGAGGGGCAAACACATGACATATAGTAGCTAAAAGACAGATGCTTAAACTGCTAAGCTTCAGCAAAAAGAGGAAAATATTGATGAGTAGCAAAACACTAGCTAAAGTAGCATTTTTTTGCTGAAAGTATCAAAATGCTAGTTAAAAGTAGCAGAAAAGTAGCAGAACAGTAGCTAAAATCTCAACAAGATAAAAAAGAAAACAGATTTAAGAGAATAATGTTTAAGGGAAAGTTTCATATTTTGAAAGATATAAAACTAGCAACAAAAAAGTAAGCTGAAATTAGCACAAAATATGTAAAAAGAACAATAAAGTGGTCATAGTGTTATGATTTCAAAGGTTTACCCAGTTGGTAATGAGACCCAGAACGACACAAGACGAAGAGGTGCAAAAGTAACAGTGTTTATTATTTACAGTGCAAGTCTATATACTGTACACATGTACAGGGATCTTCTGGATTTCCTAGAAGATGAAACAAACTGTCAGAAAGGCTTGACCAGAAGGCTCTTTCAAGATGATTGATCTAGTTTTGTTTGTTATTTTACAGAGAAATCCTTAGTTCCTTGAGATGAATCCCAGAGGGCGAAATGAGGCAGGCAAGTGGTTGGAGGGCAAGACACGATGAGCAGAGAACTGGTCCCAGGACCAAGATGGAAACGAGGACTGGAAACACAACAAAAAACAAGGTAAGTGTCTCTCAAAGTACTGTACTCAGAAACTGGCTAGAAGCATAAATACCATGAGTAGGCATCAATGCTCCAGCGAAGAGTACTTGACTGCAGCCTTAAGTATAAGTGGAGCTCATCAGGTGGATCACAGTAAAATAGATCATTTTTCTTCCCCATAAATCAGTTATTTAAAATCTAATCTGGAATCATTCCTCCTTGTTAGACTTCAGTTGACCTGTTTAAGTTGGGCCAAATTTGTTATTATCTTTTGATTTATTTTTCATTGAAATTTAATTATTTGTTAGTTTATTTTTGGAACTGTTAAATTGAATTATTTGGTGGATTTTTGAACACCTTTGTCCTTATTTAAGTCTGGACCCTCACAATTCTATTTATGTTATGAACTTGTATTACTAAAATAATAACAGAATATGATAGAAGTTGTCTAACAATTGAAAAGTGGAAGCAGAACACTCCCATTCTCTTTTCACACTGATGCCTCAAACAAGGTGAAGATGAACCATGTTTTATTAATGATAGTTTTATACAAATGGATACACCTGATATATACAAATAAAAAACATGAACAAACTTACTTTACAGTATACAAACATAATTATGCATACTTCTACACATGCTTAAAATTTTTTTATGGCGCCCCCCCCATAAAAAAATATCACCAGCCGCCACTGGCTCCAGTGCAGGCGTACGCAAGTTTCTGTGGTTTGTGTTCCCTTGGCGACACCTACAGGTGATTCTGGAAACTGTTCATGATGGGGGTAATAATGATTATTTCCACCCAAACACACATGATGAACAATTATTACATCCACATGGATGCAATCAGAATACAACCTGCAAAAAATATAAAAAACAGAAAGACTGAATAGTTCTGCACAGCTTAAATTCTTGTTGTTTGTTCATTTTTAGCTGTTTTAGCAGTTGAAGAACGTGATGCATGATGGGACAAGATGACATTCCTCTGTTGCAGGGTGCTGGTGTAGATTCTCAGTCGTCCAGGACATGATAAAATCAAAAAAGGCGTTCAATACAGAACAACTGGACTTTATTTGTAACAAACAAGACGTTTCGCTTATCGGATGATGAGCGAAACGTCTTGTTTGTTACAAATAAAGTCCAGTTGTTCTGTATTGAACGCCTTTTTTGATTCTGTTGCAGGGTATATTTAAATGAAAACAACGTTTGTCTTTATTTTTAATTCATTCCAGATTTAAAGAACACAAGAAAACTATTTTAAAAAACCCACAAGAAATCCTCTTTTGCCTTCATTTCATGTATTGTTTCATTTCATGTTGTTCATTCTAAATAGTTTTCTTGTGTTCTTTAAATCTGGAATGAATTAAAAAAAAAAAACGTTGTACCATGCGGGATTCGAACTCATGAGGTTTGGGACGAAAGGCAGGCACGCTACCCACTGACCTATTTAGGCATGTTAGAATAGCTTGGTCAACTTTTCATTTAAAAGTGGACGGTTTGTTGTGCGCTGAGCGTGCCAAACAAAACCTTTTTCCGTGCCTCTCTACGTCACTCAGAAGTGTCTCCAGTTCACAGTCCGTGAAGTTCCTCTTTTTTCCACGTTTCGACATGATTTGCAATAGAGCAAAGACGACATTCCTAACGTGCAGGGCATATTTAAATGAATTTGCATATTTATATGGAGGCGTGTCAAAGGCGGAGTCGGCCACTCTGTCATGTGCGCTCAATTCCACGTTGATTGTGATGTACAAAAGCAATGTGCGTGGATACCGGCGTATGCACAGTTTGATACATCTGGATTTTTTTGTGCGTACGCAGATTTCTGGATTTGACCGTGCGGCACTTTTCAGTAAGAAATCCACGCAAGTCTTTGTACATGAGGCCCCTGGACTCTTCAAACCAGGACTATATTAATCTAGACTAATAGAAGAATATATAAAACTAAGTTTGAGCTTTGTGAAACGTTTTTCTGATTTGTGAAACTTGACCAAAGTTAGTTTTTCATCATTTTTAGGCTACTGGACCATATTTGACCCGGTCTAGCTCAAAAACCACAAGACCTGGACTCTTCAAACCAGGACTATATTAATCTAGACTAATAGAAGAATATATAAAACTAAGTTTGAGCTTTGTGAAACGTTTTTCTGATTTGTGAAACTTGACCAAAGTTAGTTTTTCATCATTTTTAGTCTACTGGACCATATTTGACCCGGTCTAGCTCAAAAACCACAAGACCTGGACTCTTCAAACCAGGACTATATTAATCTAGACTAATAGAAGAATATATAAAACTAAGTTTGAGCTTTGTGAAACGTTTTTCTGATTTGTGAAACTTGACCAAAGTTAGTTTTTCATCATTTTTAGGCTACTGGACCATATTTGACCCGGTCTAGCTCAAAAACCAGACAAGACCTGGACTCTTCAAACCAGGACTATATCAAAGTCAAAGTCAAAGTCAACTTTATTGTCAGAACTGCAATATGTACAGGACATACACAGGACCGAAATTGCATTTCTCTCAGTCCCTCGGTGCAACAGTAACCATCTAAACACTAAACACTAAAACATTTAATACACATAAGCATAAAATAGTAAAAAAGTGTAACACTGTCCTGAGTTTTTTCATAATAGTATAAAAGTATGAAAATTAACACCAACACTGAAACACCAAACACCCCTAAAACACCAAACACCCAATGAACATAAGCATAAAATGAAATAATAAAAGTGTAATACTGTCCTGAGTTTTTGCATAGTAGTATAAAAAGTATAAAAAGTATATCTAATAAACTGAAGGTTCTAGCATTGACATTTGCAAAGAGTGGCACAGCAGCATATAAGTTAATGTACACAGTATATGTATGAGGTAGTTGATGTTGGTATAGAGGCAAAGTGGCATATGCAGTGAGGCACATAAGGCACATTTGGCATCCTTAGATAAGGCTAGTCAGAGAATGCTGTATATGTATCTGCAGTAGTGTAGATAAAAGTAGTGTAAATGTAAACAGTAGTAATAAATGTAAAGCAGTAGTAATAAATGTAAACAGTATTAATAAATGTAAACAGTGAATGTAAACAGTAGTATGACTATAGGCAGTAATGTAATACAAAGTCAAAGTCAAAGTCAACTTTATTGTCAGAACTGCAATATGTACAGGACATACACAGGACCGAAATTGCATTTCTCTCAGTCCCTCGGTGCAACAGTAACCATCTAAACACTAAACACTAAAACATTTAATACACATAAGCATAAAATAGTAAAAAAGTGTAACACTGTCCTGAGTTTTTTCATAATAGTATAAAAGTATGAAAATTAACACCAACACTGAAACACCAAACACCCCTAAAACACCAAACACCCAATGAACATAAGCATAAAATGAAATAATAAAAGTGTAATACTGTCCTGAGTTTTTGCATAGTAGTATAAAAAGTATATCTATAAAATAAACTGAAGGTTCTAGCATTGACATTTGCAAAGAGTGGCACAGCAGCATATAAGTTAATGTACACAGTATATGTATGAGGTAGTTGATGTTGGTATAGAGGCAAAGTGGCATATGCAGTGAGGCACATAAGGCACATTTGGCATCCTTAGATAAGGCTAGTCAGAGAATGCTGTATATGTATCTGCAGTAGTGTAGATAAAAGTAGTGTAAATGTAAACAGTAGTAATAAATGTAAAGCAGTAGTAATAAATGTAAACAGTATTAATAAATGTAAACAGTGAATGTAAACAGTAGTATGACTATAGGCAGTAATGTAATACAAACATTAGTGCAAATATGAGAAGTAGTGCAAACTGAATGAACACATGACCGAGAGTTTAGTGAATAACCCGTTTGATGACACAGAGTCCAGTGTTAAAAACTTTGTGTTGAGTGGTAATGTGTGAGAAAGTTTTTTGTGTTAAGGCAGTTCAAATGGGAGGGGAGGCAGAGCAGGCAGAGTGTTTAGCATTCTGACTGCCTGATGAACAGAGCTGTCTCTCAGTCTGCTGGTACGAGCCTGGAGACTCCTCAGTCTCCTCCCTGATGGCAGCAGTCTAAAGCGGCTGTGTAGTGGGTGTGTGGGATCACCTGCCATGCGGTGGGCTTTCCGAGTGAGGCGTTTGCTGTGTAAGTCCTGCAGTGAGGGCAAGGAGGTGCCGACGATCTTCTCAGCTGCTTTCACGATGCGCTGGAGGCTCTTGCGGCAGGATGCAGTGCATGCACCAAACCACACAGTGATGCAGCTGGTCAGGACACTTTCTATGGCACCTCTGTAGAAGGTGCACATGATGGAGGTTGAAGCTCCAGCCCTTTTCAGCTTGCGGAGAAAGTAGAGGCGCTGGTGAGCCTTCTTCGCCAGTGCTGCAGTGTTCCTGCTCCAGGACAGGTCCTTTGAGACGTGCACTCCCAGGAACTTGGTGCTGTCCACTCTCTCCACTGCGGTGCTGTTGATGGTCAGAGGGGCATGTTGTGCATCCCTCTTCCTGAAGTCCACGACAATCTCCTTTGTCTTCTCCACGTTGAGAGTGAGATTGTTGTGTCCGCACCACAAGGCCAAGCGGCTCACCTCGTTCCTGTAGTCCGTCTCATCGTTGTTGCTGATGAGACCTACCACTGTTGTGTCGTCCGCAAACTTGATGAAGTGGTTGGAGCTGTACGATGGTGTGCAGTCGTGTGTTAGCAGGGTGAATAGAAGGGGGCTCAGCACACATCCTTGTGGGGCCCCTGTGTTCAATGTGATGGTGCTAGATGTGTTACTCCCGATCCGTACTGTCTGTGGTCTCCCGGTCAGGAAGTCTAGCAGCCAGTTACACATTGAGGTGTTCAGCCCCAGACTGTCCAGTTTATGGATGAGCTGTTGGGGGATGATGGTGTTGAATGCCGAGCTGAAGTCGATGAACAGCATTCTAACATAAGAGTCCTTCGTGTCCAGATGTGTGAGAGCTGTGTGGAGGGCAGAGGAGATGGCATCGTCGGTTGAGCGATTAGGTCGGTATGCAAATTGGAAGGGATCCAGGGAGGCAGGGAGGACAGATGTGATGCTTTTCATGACTAGCCGTTCAAAGCACTTCATCAGGATGGGGGTGAGTGCTACTGGGCGATAGTCATTGAGGCATGCGGGCGTTGCCTTCTTTGGGACAGGGATGATGGTGGTGGCTTTGAAACAGGTGGGGACGATGGCCTGACTCAGCGAGATGTTAAAGATGTCCGTGAAGACCGCTGCGAGTTCCCCTGCACAGTCTTTCAGCACACGACCAGGTATGTTGTCAGGACCAGAGGCCTTCCGGGCGTTAATCTTGATGAATGAACGCCTTACGCTGTCTGAGGACAGCGCCAGCACCTGGCCATCAGGAGAGGGGGGGAATTTTTGTGCAGGTGTGCTGTTACTTGCCTCAAACCGAGCGAAGAACTCATTCAGTTCATTCAGCGTAGAGGTTGAGCTGTCACAGGTCTGGGGGGGGGGTTTGTAGTCTGTGATGGTCTGTATTCCCTGCCACAGACTGCGTGTATCCTTGCTGTCCTTGAAACGGTGAGCTATTTTCCTGGAATACTGCTCCTTGGCCTCACTGATGCCCTGGGTCAGGTTCTTTCTGGCTGCCTTCAGGCCCACCTGATCTCCCGCTTTGAAGGCAGCATTCCTGGCTTTCAGGAGTCTGTGAACCTCAGCTGTCAGCCATGGCTTCTGATTAGCCCGAACAGTGATGGTTTTGAGGTTGGTAACATCATCAATGCACTTGGCGATGTATGAACATACAGTGTCTGAGTACTCCTGGAGACATGTGTTGTTGTTTGTGGTAGCAGCTTCTTTGAACATACCCCAATCTGTGGTGTCAAAACAGTCCTGGAGTGCCTCTGATATTAATCTAGACTAATAGAAGAATATATAAAACTAAGTTTGAGCTTTGTGAAACGTTTTTCTGATTTGTGAAACTTGACCAAAGTTAGTTTTTCATCATTTTTAGGCTACTGGACCATATTTGACCCGGTCTAGCTCAGAAACCACAAGACCTGGACTCTTCAAACCAGGACTATATTAATCTAGACTAATAGAATAATATATAAAACTAAGTTTTAAGTTTTTTTACTTTAAACATTTGAACGTTTCTCTAGTTCTCTTGTCAACTGCATAACCAGCTCGTCTCTCTCGCTGCAAAAAAAGACATTACATTATGAAAAAATAAAAAATTACTTGTCTAAATATAATGAATAGTAAAGATGCTAATACAGCTTCAGACACTCTAATTTGCTTACCTATCCTCCATCTGGCAATGCTCAATCAGGTCCACAGCCTCAGCCCTGGTCAGCGCTTTTTTGTTGACCAATGCATTTATAGTTGCCTGTGTTACTGAGTTACTGTTACTGACTGAGAGAAACGCAATTTCGGTCCTGTGTATGTCCTGTACAGTACATATTGCAGATCTGACAATAAAGTTGACTTTGACTTTGACTTTGACTTTGTTACATAAAAAATGTTATTTGAAAATATCCAAATATTTATTTCATTCATAATACAGATTGATCACAAACCTTCCATTTTACTTAGCACTTTTATAACATTTATCCTTATTTCAGGCGCTGCTTCTCCTCATTTATTCATACGTATCTGTGAAACCACTGGACATTCCACACAAAGGATATTTTTTAATTGTTTATATACTACTCGTAGCCTTTTTTTTAGCCAATGACCATGAAGAAAAACATAAATAAAAGAGGATGACATGTATGAATTTGCAATGTAACTTAAGATATGTGCATAAGTGAATGTTGGTTTGTCATATGATGCACATGCAACAACACTTACTCACCTTATAGTGTGTCATTCCTTACTTAAGTATATGTTTTATTGTCCCTAAATAATTGTCATATTACTGTTGACTGAGGTAATTGATTAATGTTCACAATAAAATTTACACCTTATATGTAATCCAAATTCTGATTTTTGAACTTATTGAATACATTTAATTTTTAAATGTATTATTAATGATGAACTACATGTTAATGTTAAACATTTAATAATTACAACGGTAGCTTACCTCTGACAACATGACAACCAGCATGTACTTTATCCTGTCTAAAGAGATCATGCTCTGAACTTCAGATGACATGTCGTTGCAGCTGTCCATCAAGTCTGACAGGTATTTCATGATTCTGTCGAGTTGTGCCTCATCATCAATAAAGATTGGAACCCACCTTTCTTTCAATGTAAAATGTGGAGTCACTGTGCCGGATAGAATGTCCTCCATCCATCCATCCATCCATCCATTTTCTTCCGCTTATCCGGGGTCGGGTCGCGGGGGTAGCAACCTAAGTAGGGAGGCCCAGACTTCCCTCTCTCCAGCCACTTGGAGCAGCTCCTCTGGGGGAATCCCAAGGCGTTCCCAGGCCAGCCGAGAAACATAGTCCCTCCAGCGTATCCTGGGTCTTCCTCTGGGTCTCCTCCCGGTGGGACATGCCCGGAACACCTCACCAGGGAGGCGTCCAGGAGGCATCCTAACCAGATGCCCGAGCCACCTCAACTGGCTCCTCTCGATGTGGAGAAGCAGCGGCTCTACTCCGAGTCCCTCCCGGATGACTGAGCTTCTCACCCTATCTCTAAGGGAGAGTCCAGCCACCCTGCGGAGAAAACTCATTTCAGCCGCTTGTATCCGAGATCTTGTTCTTTCGGTCATAACCCAAAGCTCATGACCATAGATGAGGGTGGGAACGTAGATCGATCGGTAAATTGAGAGCTTTGCCTTTTGACTCAGCTCTCTCTTCACCACGACAGACCGGTACAGCGCCCGCTTCACTGCGGACGCTGCACCTATCCGCCTATCGATCTCACGCTCCAGTTTTCCCTCATTCGTGAACAAGATCCCG
>JBBPBX010054427.1:0-23476 GCA_038048925.1 Garcialebias charrua | reverse complement strand
CTGCACATTTAAATGACCACTGCTGTGAGCTGCTTTTTGTTTTTTACAGAATCGTAGAAGACAAATAGTGTTGAATTAGATGTTGCTAATGTTGTCAGGATTCTGAATGTCACCCGAGTGGCAGCTGCATCCACCTGGACAGCTGCTGGAGAGGTTGCATCACAAAAACCAAAACAGAGTTTCCTCTTGACCTTTGTTAGCACGGACTCATTTGGGATGTTGGCCCACAAGCACAATCAAAGAAACCTCTCTTTCTCTCTCCTGGCACGAGATCATTCCATCATTGTTGTGCTCCGGTAGCTGTAGAAAGATGCAACCAGAGAAGATGGAGCAGCCAACACATGTGCTAATTATAATGTAATGGTACTCGTTTCTTGACCTTGCATTGTTATTGACATAAAAAATTATATTTATAAAGCCCTAAACATTTTTGTTTAAACAATTGGCTAAACAGAGAGTGATGAGAGTGGGGATGAGACAGGAGACGGTTGCAAATGATGTCATTTAAATCATGAGAATATTTTCCTGCTTTTTGTTACGGTAGTTTAGATTTGTGTGTGCACTGTGCATGTGTGTGTGGGGTGGGAGGTATGTTTATTAATGTTTATGTTTATGCTTATTAAATTTGTTCATTTTTTTTACAAAAGAAACAATACAAGACAATCCCATAAATGATAATGTACAAAATATAAAAAAATGAAAGGTAGCAGAAAGAAGAATAAATCTTATTATATCTGCCCCTTTTTTCCAAACAATCAGATTAAACAATAATAATCTTCAACCAACAGTACAAAATGACTAACTCTTTCTAATTTTCTAACTAATACAATACACATTACGTCATTTCATATATATATTTTTTAACAATTCGTTTTGATCATTTTCTTAAATGTAAACATTGACTTGGCATTTTTAACTACATTCTCCAAGCCATTCCATAATCTAATTCCCTGGATTGAGGTAGAACGTCCCTTCAAACTAGTTCTGAATTGTGGTTTTACAAACATCTCTGTCCCCTTAAGATTATAACAACTTTGTCTTTTAACAAAATGCATTTGGATATTTAAAGGTAATGCATTATTTTGAGCCCTATACATAACTGATAAAATATTATAGTCTACCAAATCATGGAACTTCAATAACTTCAGTTGATAAAATAATGTACTTGATGGATGACGGTAATGTTTTCTAGTGATAATTCTTACAGCTCTTTTCTGTAATACAAAAATAGGCTTTGTGATTGTTTTACATGCTTTCCCCCAAACATCAATACAATAGATTAAGTGTGGAACAATGATTGTGTTATACAACAAATACAGAGCTTTATCATTCAATAGGTCTCTGACTTTGTACAGTACTGCAATCGATTTAGCTATTTTTATTCTTACAGAATTTATGTGTTGTTTCCATGTCAGTTTGTCATCAATGATAACACCCAAAAACTTCACCTCACTCACTCTACAAATCTCAACACCCTCAATTTTGAGTGGAACATCAACAGTTTTCTTTTTATTACTGAATATCATGTAATTAGTTTTTTCTAGATTTAATGATAATTTATTGATTTTAAACCAAGTTTGTATTTTGACAAATTCTGTCTTTATCAATTCCAACATTTGTTCTATATCTTCACCTAAACAGAAAAATGTGGTATCATCAGCAAAAAGTACACATTTAAGGAGTCCTGACACATTTACCAAGTCATTCACATATAAAATAAATAGCTTTGGTCCAAGTACAGAGCCTTGGGGAACTCCATCCATCCATCCATCCATCCATCTTCTTCCGCTTATCCGGGGTCGGGTCGCGGGGGTAGCAGCCTAAGTAGGGAGGCCCAGACTTCCCTCTCCCCAGCCACTTGGAGCAGCTCCTCCGGGGGAATCCCAAGGCGTTCCCAGGCCAGCCGAGAAACATAGTCCCTCCAGCGCGTCCTGGGTCTTCCTCTGGGTCTCCTCCCGGTGGGACATGCCCGGAACACCTCACCAGGGAGGCGTCCAGGAGGCATCCTAACCAGATGCCCGAGCCACCTCAACTGGCTCCTCTCGATGTGGAGAAGCAGCGGCTCTACTCCGAGTCCCTCCCGGATGACTGAGCTTCTCACCCTATCTCTAAGGGAGAGTCCAGCCACCCTGCGGAGAAAACTCATTTCAGCCGCTTGTATCCGAGATCTTGTTCTTTCGGTCATAACCCAAAGCTCATGACCATAGATGAGGGTGGGAACGTAGATCGATCGGTAAATTGAGAGCTTTGCCTTTTGACTCAGCTCTCTCTTCACCACGACAGACCGGTACAGCGCCCGCTTCACTGCGGACGCTGCACCTATCCGCCTATCGATCTCACGCTCCAGTTTTCCCTCATTCGTGAACAAGATCCCGAGATACTTAAACTCCTCCACTTGGGGCAGGACCTCCTCCCCGACCCGGAGAGGGCATGCTACCCTTTTCCGGCTCAAGACCATGGCCTCGGATTTGGAGGAACTGATCCTCATCCCGGCCGCATCACACTCGGCTGCAAACCGCTCCAGTGAAAGTTGTAAATCACGAACTGATGAAGCCAGTAGGACCACATCATCTGCAAAAAACAGAGAAGCGATTCTAAGGTCACCAAAACGGATCCTCTCAACACCTTGGCTGCGCCTAGAAATTCTGTCCATAAAAGTTATGAACAGAATCGGTGACAAAGGGCAACCTTGGCGGAGTCCAACTCTCACCGGAAACGAGCCTGACTTACTGCCGGCAATGCGGACCAAGCTCTGACACCGGTCGTACAGGGACCTAACAGCCCTTATCAAAGGGCCTGGTACCCCATACTCCCGGAGTACCCCCCACAGAACCCCCCGAGGGACGCGGTCGAATGCCTTCTCCAAGTCCACAAAACACATGTAAACTGGTTGGGCAAACTCCCACGCACCCTCCAGGACCCTGCTGAGGGTGTAGAGCTGGTCCAGTGTTCCACGACCAGGACGAAAACCACACTGCTCCTCCTGAATCCGAGGTTCGACTATCCGACGGACCCTCCTCTCCAGAACCCCTGAATAGACCTTACCAGGGAGGCTTAAGAGTGTGATCCCCCTATAGTTGGAACACACCCTACGGTCCCCCTTTTTAAATAGGGGAACCACCACCCCAGTCTGCCAATCCAAGGGAACTGCCCCCGATGTCCACGCGATATTGCAGAGTCGCGTAAGCCAACACAACCCTACAACATCCAGAGCCCTAAGGAACTCCGGGCGAATCTCATCCACCCCCGGAGCCTTGCCACCGCGGAGCTTTTTAACCACCTCGGCGACCTCAGCACCAGAGATCGGAGAACCCGACCCAAAGTCCCCAGGCTCTGCTTCCTCAGTGGAAGACGTGCCAGTAGGATTGAGGAGGTCTTCGAAGTATTCCGCCCACCGACTCACAACATCCCGAGTTGAGGTCAGCAGCACGCCACCTCCACCATAAATGGTGTTGGTCTCGTACCTCTTTCCCCCCCTGAGACGCCGGATGGTGGACCAGAATCGCCTCGAAGCCGTACGGAAGTCATTCTCCATGGCCTCTCCGAACTCCTCCCACGCCCGAGTTTTTGCCTCAGCAACCACCCGAGCCGCATGCCGCTTGGACTGCCGGTACCTATCAGCTGCTTCCGGGGTCCCACAAGCCAAAAAGGCCCAATAGGACTCCTTCTTCAGCCTGACAGCATCCCTCACTGCCGGTGTCCACCACCGGGTTCGAGGGTTGCCACCTCGACAGGCACCAACAACCTTGCGGCCACAGCTCCGATAAGCTGCCTCGACAATAGAGGCGCGGAACACGGCCCACTCGGACTCCATGTCCCCCGCCTCCCTCGGAACGTGTTCAAAGCTCTCCCGGAGGTGGGAGTTAAAGCTCCGTCTTACGGGAGACTCTGCCAGACGTTCCCAGCAGACCCTCACGATACGTTTGGGTCTGCCAGGTCTGACCGGCATCCTCCCCCACCATCGGAGCAAACTCACCACCAGGTAGTGGTCAGTAGACAGCTCCGCCCCTCTCCTCACCCGAGTGTCCAAGACATGCGGCCGCAGATCAGATGAGACGACAACAAAGTCGATCATCGAACTGCGACCTAGGGTGTCCTGGTGCCAAGAGCACATATGGACACCCTTATGCTTAAACATGGTGTTCGTTATGGACAATCCATGACGAGCACAGAAGTCCAATAACAGAACACCACTCTGGTTCAGATCAGGGGGGCCGTTCCTCCCAACCACACCCCTCCAGGTCTCACTGTCATTGCCCACGTGAGCGTTGAAGTCCCCCAGTAGAACAAGGGAGTCCCCAGGAGGCGCACTCTCCAATACCCCCTCCAAGGACTCCAAAAAGGGTGGGTAGTCTGAGCTGCCGTTTGGTGCATAGGCACAAACAACAGTCAGAGCCCGTCCCCCCACACGTAGGCGAAGGGAGGCTACCCTCTCGTTCACCGGGGTGAACCCCAACGTACAGGCACCAAGATGGGGGGCAACCAGTATGCCCTTGTGGAACTCCACATGTGATATTACAGAAGGTCAGATCTTACATCATTTATTTGTACAAATTGTTTCCTAGCTTTTAAATTGCTAGATAACCACTGTAATGCTGGTCCTCTTAATACCATCCATCCATTCATTCTCTTCCGCTTATCCGGGGTCGGGTCGCGGGGGTAGCAACCTAAGTAGGGAGGCCCAGACTTCCCTCTCCCCAGCCACTTGGAGCAGCTCCTCTGGGGGAATCCCAAGGCGTTCCCAGGCCAGCCGAGAAACATAGTCCCTCCAGCGTGTCCTGGGTCTTCCTCTGGGTCTCCTCCCGGTGGGACATGCCCGGAACACCTCACCAGGGAGGCGTCCAGGAGGCATCCTAACCAGATGCCCGAGCCACCTCAACTGGCTCCTCTCGATGTGGAGAAGCAGCGGCTCTACTCCGAGTCCCTCCCGGATGACTGAGCTTCTCACCCTATCTCTAAGGGAGAGTCCAGACACCCTGCGGAGAAAACTCATTTCAGCCGCTTGTATCCGAGATCTCGTTCTTTCGGTCACAACCCAAAGCTCATGACCATAGATGAGGGTAGGAACGTAGATCGATCGGTAAATTGAGAGCTTTGCCTTTCGACTCAGCTCTCTCTTCACCACGACAGACCGGTACAGCGCCCGCTTCACTGCGGATGCTGCACCTATCCGCCTATCGATCTCACGCTCCAGTTTTCCCTCATTCGTGAACAAGACCCCGAGATACTTAAACTCCTCCACTTGGGGCAGGACCTCCTCCCCGACCTGGAGAGGGCACTCTACCCTTTTCCGGCTCAAGACCATGGCCTCGGATTTGGAGGAACTGATCCTCATCCCGGCCGCATCACACTCGGCTGCAAACCGCTCCAGCGAAAGCTGTAGATCACGATCTGATGAAGCCAATAGGACCACATCATCTGCAAAAAACAGAGAAGCGATTCTAAGGCCACCAAAACGGATCCTCTCAACACCTTGGCTGCGCCTAGAAATTCTGTCCATAAAAGTTATGAACAGAATCGGTGACAAAGGGCAACCTTGGCGGAGTCCAACTCTCACTGGAAACGAGCCTGACTTACTGCCGGCAATGCGGACCAAGCTCTGACACCGGTCGTACAGGGACCTAACAGCCCATATCAATGGCTCTAATACCATATTTGTTCAATTTTTCAAGGAGAATGGTGTGATCAATAGTATCGAATGCTTTTTTTAAATCAACAAAAATACTGACACAATATTGTTTTTGATCGACAGCAGTAGTTATTTGTTCCATTAATTCCATGAGAGCCATTGATGTAGAGTTTTTTGATCTAAACCCATACTGACTGTTGCTTAGAATATTTTGTTTATCTATAAATTGATCTATAAATTGATCTAGTCTGTTCACAAATAGTTTTTCAAGAATTTTTGAAAACTGTGGTAACAAGGATATAGGTCTATAATTGTTGAATACACATTTATCACCATTTTTAAAAAGAGGAACTACCTTAGCTACTTTCATATTATCTGGAAATATTCCTGTTGAAAATGATAAATTACATATATATGTAAACGGCTCAATAACATGGCTCATTATGTCCTTTACAAACATCATATCCATGTCCACCCAGTCTTTTGATCTCTTGTCTGTAAGATTTTTTACTACATTCATTATTTCCTCTTTGTTAGTTCCATTTAGAAGAATACTGTTTGCACAACCTGTAATTGAATGGCTCACATTATTATCTACTTTTGGTATTTTAGCTGCAAGGCTTGATCCAACATTCACAAAATATTGATTAAAACCATTTACAATTTCATTTTCATCATGAATTTCATCGTTGTCTTTTACAAAATATTTTGAAATACCAGTTTTTGCTTTATGATTCTTCAGGACACTATTCATTACTCGCCATGTTGCTTTCATATCACCATTACTTTTATCTAATAATTTACTATAATATTCTTTCTTATGTTTCCTTATAATCCCTACTAATTTATTTTTATACTTTTTATATTTTTCTTCAGCGTTCTGAGTTCGCAATTTCAAGAAACATGAATACAAATAATTCTTTTTTTTTTACAAGCATTTCTCAACCCTTTTGTCATCCATGGTTGATCAACCGTATTTCTCTTTGTATGATTTGTTTGCATACAATTCTTTTCATACAGAGCTTCCAAGATATTCATAAACTCATCATATGATCTGTTCACATCATCAACATACACATCATTCCAGTCTTGTTTATCTAGCTCCTCTTTCAATTTTTCCAAAACTTTTTTTGATATGTTCATGATCTTTTTCTTCTTTGTAATTGCTTTTGTGATGCTTTGATCATTTTTATAGATTGCGAAAACTGGTAAATGATCACTTAAGTCGGTCGTTAAAATACCACTTATCACATCCCCATTTGTTATATTTGTGAAAATATTATCAATTATTGTGGCACTATGAGTTGTAATTCTTGTTGGCTTTGATATCAACGGATACATATTTAAAGCTGAACTATGTAACTTTGTAATGTAGTCTGTAACTTTTCAAACAATATATTTTTAACATATTTCTTCACTCTGTCACTATCTACTGACAGACTGATGTTAGACAAAGTAATCTCTGAAAAAAACTATAGTCCCCTTGCTTCTCTATCAGCATTTATAAAAACACTAAAAACACAGAGTGACCCGGACAATAACCAACCATTAAAAACAGAGTTGCTTGTCACGCCCCAAACCACGCCCCCACCTGTTCCAGCCCCAGCGCCGCGCACGTTCTCATTCAAAGGATTGCAAAGTGATGTAGGACTGATTTGTATGACACAAATGTATTAAATATCCCTTCTTCATCCCAGAGTTGGACTTTTCTTTAGTTTTTTTGCCAAAAGTCAAGTGATCGCTTCATCCTTCACTGACAGGAATGAGGAAGTCACGAGCAAATTAAATCATGTCCAACGTTGCTTCGTGAAGCTCTGCTGATTTCTGCTGGTTTTTGTGTTGTAGGACCAGTGATTCATGGTTTTATTATATTTTTTAGATCGTTTTATTAACATATAATCACAGAACTTCGCAGCGCAGACAGGACATGCAGAGGAGGTGGAGCATTCCAGAAATTCCATTCCTGCACTGACAGAAAGAGGAAGTCACGAGCGAATTAAATCATGTCCAACGTTACTACGGGAACCTCTGCTGATTTCTGCTGGTTTTTGTGTTGTAGGACCAGTGATTCATGGTTTTATTATATTTTTTAAAACGTTTTATTAACATATAATCACAGAATATTGAAGCGGCTCCGAGCAGACATTCAGCAGGAGGCGGAGCTGCAGAACTCAAGTTCAACAGAGAACGGACTGTGGCTCCCCCTCAGAGCCATTTATGGCTCTGAGGGGAGGGAGCAGAATGCTTTTACCTGCTGGAAATTTTCTAAGTCCCAGCGTTCTACAGAAATTACATAGTGAACCTTTAAACTGTACATTGAGTTTATAAATGTGCTTATGTTATTTGAATCTGTTTTATTTCCCATATCAATGTTAAAGTCTCCACACAAAAAACTTTTTTATTAAAACTCTTCTCCAATAGCTCCAAGATTTTATCAGTGAATATTTCTATATTTGATCCTGGTGATCTATATACCACAACTTATTATTATGTTTTTATCGTTTTTGTTTATTATTTCTATTGTTATCATTTCCATAATATTATCAACAATTATTGACATTTCACTGTTTAATTTACATTTGATTTCATTATTAACAAATAGAGCGACTCCACCACCTCTTTTATTATTTCTGTTCATATGAAATAATTCATACCCTTCGATGTGAATATTATTTGTGTTTTCATCATTGAGCCATGTCTCTGACAGTGCTATTATCGTAAAAGTTCTATTTAACTGTTTTAAGTAATCTGTTATTTTGGATATATTTGCATTTATACTTCTGCTATTAAAGTGAATAATAGAGAGAACCCCATTTGTTATACAGTATTGATGTCATTAAACTGCTCTTCATTATAATATTCGCTATCTTTTATTACAGGAAAAAATTTGCATCAATTACATCTTCAACATTATATATTTTGGTTCTGAGTCTTTGTATGTTGTCATGTTCTAATGTATTTGTTCATTTCACTGTATATTATTTTTCATTCATTCATTCATTCAACCTTTATTTAGTCAGGTAAATTATGTCCATTTTGTGTGTAAGTTGTTTCATTGATTAGTGATTAGTGATGGAGGTAGGGGTGGATTTGAAGATGTAAACTTAATCCAAGATTGTTTGGTTCCTTGAGTGTTAAGCTTGATTCTTCCTTTGTGAGAAGAACTGAAATCTGCTTTCCTTGATGCTGTTATGTGACAAATGACAATTTTGTTCTCATGAAGAACCCATTCTGTACGGTCCGGGCAGAACCTTTTCTAGCAGGTATGCATCAACAGTGGCGTGATTGGTCAGAATGTTGTTGTAGGCTCGTTCATGTGGTAAAGCCTGTGAACTACACTGATCTCATTTCAGTTCAAGTGCTCAGCTGAGGAGCAGATATCGAGGCGTTTAAAATATTGTCAAAATATGCAGGACTTTTATGTTGAAAACAGACTGACTTAAGACACACAGCAAATTCACGTTCACGCACACACACACAAAACCAGATTAATAACACATATATGATCACTCACAGGCCCTGAGTACAGGGTGTACAGAAACACAATTTTTATATATGGTTTTTAAACCTTGGTTCTAATCATGCCATTTTTAATTTACTAACAGAAACAAAAACATGGTATGTTTTGTAACTTTTGTTTGCATTTTGATAACTCATCTTTATGTAACTCTAGTTAAAACCGGTTGTGATAATCTGTGGTTATTTTAATAGAACAGGCTCTGTCCTCTGTGTTACAAACAAAGGCCTGCAAGACCTTTCCATGCACACACTAGGCAGAAAAACACGCACACCCGCGGCCCAAGGCCTGTAGCAGTGAGCCTCACTCTTACCAGATAAGAAAAGCAAGAGCACACACACACACACACACACACACACACACACACACACACACACACACACACACACACACACACACACACACACACACACACACACACACACACACACACAGAGGCATGCTGTCATGCACTCAAGCAGGTCTGCTCGGAGCAGAAATATAGGTCAGATGAGATAAGAAAGTGCACACTTTTATCAGAGCAGAAGAGAGGCTGCAAGGTTGATTCAAAGCCTGTTAGAAAGGGCAAGAAAGAGTTTTTTAAGCATTTACAACAAAGAAATTCAAACATGCAATGAATTAAATGAAGTATGTGTCACAGTGTGTATCATATAATTAACTGAAGATATGTGATTATAGTATTGTGAGTAAATGGATGGGATTTATATGTTTTCTTTTAAGATTCACAGTAAACCAAAGAGGTTCTCCACTGCTGGGTATTGATGATAGTTTTGAATATTACACAACATGTTAAAGTGTTTTTCCACAGTTTTGGTAAATGTAGGTAAAAGTTGACAGATATGGGTGAAAGTTTAAACTTGTCTGACCAGACTTTCATGTGAAGGGAGGGTGAGAGCTAAGGAGAAAAATATTATGTCATTGCTTTGCTGAGAGCTGAACAGCTGTCGGAAGTCATGATCTCACCAGCTACTAAATAAGGATTTAGGAAATTATGTCACCAAACTCTGTCCAGAGGGTGGACGAGGTGTAAAACATTACCTCAACATTGACCAATAGAATGACAGAAAATGACATGGTTGTCTAGAATAGTGGGGGTCAAACCCTTTTCTTGACTATAAATAAGGCTGGTGAACAGAGCCGAGTTGCTGAAGATTTTTTGAAGACCATTTGGATATTACTGGACAAAGACGGACGCTCTGGAACTACAAAGAAGATAGAATATTCTAAAAAGACTCTCCTTGGACAAAAAAGGAGATATTTTTGCTTCAGCCTGGATCCCTTGCTATTCTTCTTCAAAATTGGATTAATTGCAGAGCTGGAATATAGCCTCAAATCTTGATTCAGGATTGAGGTATTTTTTCCTTACCTTTGGTAAATAGCCCCTGTGGAATTACCTCAGCAGAAGGTAAGGAAATATTCCCATTCTTGTCCAGAGCATTAAAATTATATTAAATTTAGTATAAACAAGCAACAAGACTGCTACTACCTGAAGACGGAAAATCAGTTACAAGGATAACTTTGTTTGGTGAAAAATTAAATGAATTTTGGAAGAACCGAGCGCTGACAGGCCCGTCGCAAGGCTGTTTATGTTAGTGGAACACGGTGTACTTTTTATCTCCGCTCTGCTGTAGAGGGCCTCTCGTCGGCCAATGATGGATTAAAAGCTGCTCTTTTGTGGAATACTATTTCTCCTGATTTGAAAAGATTTTTTGTGGAACAAACAAATTCTTTTTGATTTAATTCAACTATTAATTAAGTTACTGTTTTGGGTCATCCGAGACCGACCCCGGAGCAGGATCTGCCCACTGAAGGCTGACTGGCCTTGGACTGAGAACTGAGAAAACACGGTGTACTCTTTATCTCCATCCTGCTGAAAATACCTCATCAACTGGACAGAACCAAGAATTTTGTTGAAAAAACTACAAGCTTTGATGAATTAAAGCAGAGAGTCAGGAGTGCAGCGGGCGAGTTGTTTCTGTAAGTACACTATGTTCCAATTTTAGGCTCCGGCCGGCTAAGGAAGGCCTTTTCATCAGGACCGCAGAACAAATGAAGGATTACAACATTTTTGAATGGATATAACACTTTTGTGGAATAATTGATTTGCCTAAAAGGATTACCAGATTTTTTATGGAATACAATTTGCTGAAGTTGCTGAAGTCATGAAGAATTAGTTGAATTTGCTGGATACTTTAAGAAGATTGGATTGATTCAAAAAGTGTTTACTCCTGGACAAAAGGAGGGTTACTTTGCGGCATCGGGATCTGCTCTGACGGGTCTTGGCTTATCAGCTTGTTTGAGCTAAGGGAACACCGCTTCTGAAGTTTTGTTCATCAACGCCACAGGTCTTGAATGGATTAAAGCCTAAATTACAAATTCTTCCTTTCTGATGGGATTATAAAACAAAGTTTTCTGGTGGAAATAAAAACACAAATTGGAACACAACAAGATTACCTGGATGGAATTGAATATATTTAATTGGAATCAGATTATTGTAGAATAAACCAACATTTTTGAAGATTATACAAATTATACATTGGATTGCAACTCAATTCAATTAAAGCTAAAAACACATTAGGGCCCGGTGTGTGGAGGACATCTTTTGGTGAGTTGTTGAATCTTTTAACTCTTTAAATGCAAGTCGTGTAACTTGATGAAATCTTTTCTGTAGTAAGTAGTGCTTATGCTGTTAATCCCTTGCAACTAGAAAAATAAAGAAACATAAAACGTACAAATTTGGATTTTTCCTTTGACTCACCTTGATATTAAATGATGGAAAACTTGGTTCAAGATAACAACAAAGATTATTGGAGGTTTTGAATGGTTTTATTAGCCAAAAAGAGTAAAACAATATCCTGGAACCTTATTTTCCTAGGTTCTAAAACTAACCAGGCGGATAACAATTGCTATCTACAAGAGGTAAGCTGTCGTTTAATGCATGTTTCTCCGTGAGATACGATCTGACTCCATTCTGCTAAGTCAGACTTTCGGCGGAGTGAAACAGGATATGACATTGCAGATCGGAGACAGTAACAGTCTGGTTGAATTACCTCGTCTCAGCCTTAATCCTAACTGATCTGGAGACATATCGGGTAATACTCGTGTGCCAGGAGAAAAGTTAAAAGGACCCGTTACTGGGTAGGCTGGAGTGAGGACTTGTTGCAAGTCCTACGGCTAACCTCACTCACGTAGAATTAACAATATATAGCTGTCCTTACAACTGTTCCTGCATAGAAAGTGAAACAAATTATAGTCAAATACATCTTGCAAAGATAGTCATAGACCTCGTGGAAGGAGGTAGCACAATTTGTGTGTGCTAAGGAGATCATACAGGGGCACAGTGGTTGGATGGGAGTTCACCTCAAGTGGACAGTGTAGAGAAACACTTTGTGCACCGTCTGTCGGAAACAGTGATGGTCTTTTAGTCACACATTTGCAAATACCTACCAGCATTTATTGTCCCAGTCTGTATGATAAAAATGTCTGGTTGCTGTGTAGGAAGTAGAAATGTGTACAGCAACGGTAGAGTGGAGACTCCGGAGAAAGGGACATTTCACGAGTTCTGTATTACAGTTTCTTGTTGAGTACAGTATAGGCCTGTCATGATAACAAATTTTACTGGATGATTAATTGTCTCAGAAATGATTGCGATAACTGATAATATTGTTTGAAATTTGGCAATAATTAGTAATTATTGTCAAATTTAAGAAGAAATGTTGGTTAATTTGTTTTGAGTGTAGTACTTTTTTTTACCACTGGATGGCAGTATAATAATAATAATAATAATAATAATGAATTCAATTTATAACGCGCTTTTCATTAGTGAAAATCTCAAAGCGCTACACACATTGAATGCTACACACATTCATACACCGGTAGTGGCAGACTACCATGCAAGGTGCTTTCCAGTCCTACCGGGAGCAACTCGGGGTTAAGTGTCTTGCCCAAGGACACAACGACACATGGTGTGGGGAACTGGGATTCGAACCGCCAACCTTCCGATTGGGGGACGACTGCCATTACCACTACGCCACGGCCGCCCAGTATAAGACTGTTTTAACTGAAGGATGGATAGCGAGGGAGTGAGCAGCATGTCTCTTTAAGACAAATGGGAGAGAGGCTTCTTGACATGACATGGGCTTTCTCTTTCCTTTTTCTGGGTTCTCAAAATGGCGGATGCTCAGTGTGGTTTGAGCTTTCTAGCATAGCATTTTTCACACAAAGCTTTTAAATAAAAAAATCTGTAAACAAGTTCTCAGCTTCTTTTTGCAGTGAAAAACAACTTTTTATTTGAAGGCATAGGTTTCAACCGNCTGTTAGCTTAGCTCGTAGCTTAGCTTCTCAGCTTAGCTGCTTTTAGCGATCCAAAAACGTGATTTTTAGATTGTTAAAATAGATTTTAAAGAGAAGGGGAGGGTTCAGTGAAGAGCACCGGAGTTGAACCTTTTGTCATCCAGTGTCTTTTGAAAGAGAGAGACACGAAGAAACGATAAAGCCGATAAATGAAAATGATGTTGATATTTTTCATTCATTATGCTTAATTAATTTATTGTTTATCACAACTGTTTATCACAACAGGCTTAGTTGAGTATAATACATCCATGACAAAAAGAATGTCTATGTTAGAGAGAACAGACTTCTTTAATTCTTCACTGACCCACTCATCGCTCCTATAGTCTTCTGTTCAGTCGATGGCGATGCTCTTTCAGGGTTGCATCATAAATTTAATCAAGTTGAACTTTTTTGTTAGTTGCCGCTCTTTAGTCCAAGTTTAAAGTCATCTGAAATTTATCTAATTGCCCTCTAATATAAGGTCAATGACTTAGCATTCATGTTTTGACCAGAGATATTTCCAGATTTATCGCACCTGATGTAGTCTTTAGGCTCACTGAATGTCCAGCTCGACCTCTGGCAGTGTGTTTTTTTGTTTTGTTTGTTCATTCTCCACCTTCATCATCTTTACTTAAGAGAAGAGGAGAGACATTTAAAATTTTTACCATGAATATTTTTTTTCTGTAGAAGTTTTTAAGTGATACAATTTATTATTGGAAGTTGTTTTATTAGTTCCTATGAGTTCATATTGCTGTTGAGTTTTGAAAGATTGACTCACTGGAACGATGGCTGTGCTCCTCAGGCTGGTGGATGACCGCTGTGTGGTACAGCCAGATGCAGGCGACCTCAACAACCCACCTAAGAAGTTCAGAGGTAAGGATTTCCTGTCACCCATCTTGCCGTTGAAGATGGTTTTAATTTGAAAAGACATACGAGGTTTGCTGCCAGTTGTCCTCTTTATTCAGACATGCAGTACTAGTTAAAGCAAAGGGATCTCAAGTATTGCATTTGTTTTAAGTTTAGCACAGATTTGTGTTTTTCGTCATGTGCCTGATAAAGCTGGACAAGATGACCTTGAAATTCATACAGCTGTGGTCAGAAGTTTACATCCATCCATCTTGGCCATGAATGTCTTATTAATTTGGGGATTCTAACGGATGGTTAGAACTATTCTTTTGTTTTTCCTGAGTTGAATGATTATGCAACATTTATGTTTCAATTATCTTCACATTTGTGATCGCGTACAACAGTGGTTGAAAGATTTCCATGGCCAGTGTGAAGATAATTTGTTTGGCAGCGCTCACATCAATGCTTACAACAATGGGGAAGAGTACAAATAACACATTGAGGATCTAAAAGGGAGAGTAGGAAGTGCAGGAATCATCAAGGCTCCATCCACAGTGAAGGGACTTTTAACATCACTGTGGACTGAGAGGGCGCTGACCCAGAAAGAAGCCTCTGTTCCAAACAAGACAGGTTCATGCTTGACTGAAATTTGCAGTTGTCCACAAGGACAAACCAAATAGCTTTCTGGAGAAATAATTTCTGGTCAGATGACACAAAAATTGAGCTATAAATTTGGCCTCAGTGACAAGACATATTGGAGGAGTCAATTTGAGGCTTTCAAATCTAAGAATGCTGTACAGGCCCTGTCACACTATAACATCTAATATAATAATTCATGTTGATGTATGGCAAAAAATGTCAAACACACTGCTGTAAGTTACATACATTATGGGAGACTCCGACAAAGTGAAGATTCAACACATCTGCTAGCTTCTTTCCTCAGAGAACTGCACTTAAAATCTTTTGAATTTTCTCAAAAATCAAAACCGCGCTTTATAATCCGGTGCACTTTATGTATTAATTCTGGTTGTGCTTACTGAACTCGAACCAATTTTATGTGGTCTACAGCGCTCAAAAATGTGTATTGTTTTGTTTTCTTGTATATTGTTTTGTATATCTGAACCTCCTGATCTGAACCCTCCTTGGGCTGCCACCTTACCGTGGTGGAGGGGCTTGAGTATCCCAATGATCCTAGGAGCTATGCTGTCAGGGGCTTCATGCCCCTAGTAGGGTCACCCAAGGCAGACAGGTCCTAGGTGAGGGACCAGACAAAGTGCAGCCCGAAGACCCCTTATGATGAGTAAAATAAATGGACAAAATGTTCCCTCGCCCGGACGCGGGTCACCGGGGCCCCACTCTGGAGCCAGGCCCGGAGGTGGGGCACGTTGGCGAGCGCCTGGTGGCCGGGCTTTCACCCATGGAGCTCGGCCGGGCACAGCCCGAAGAGGAGACGTGGGTCCCCCTTCCCATGGGCTCACCACCTATGGGAGGGGCCAAAGGGGTCGGGTGCAATGTGGGATGGGTGGTGGCCGAGGGCGGGGACCCTGGCGGTCTGATCCTCGGCTACAGAAGCTGGCCATTGGGACATGGAATGTCACCTCTCTGGTGGGGAAGGAGCCTGAGCTAGTGTGTGAGGTTGAGAGGTTCCGGCTAGAAATAGTCGGACTCACCTCAACGCATGGCTCTGGCTCTGGAACCAGTTTCCTTGAGAGGGGTTGGACACTCTTCCACTCTGGAGTTGCCCCTGGTGAGAGGCGCCGAGCAGGAGTGGGCATACTTGTTGCCCCCCATCTTGGTGCCTGTACGTTGGGGTTCACCCCGGTGAACGAGAGGGTAGCCTCCCTTCGCCTACGTGTGGGGGGACGGGCTCTGACTGTTGTTTGTGCCTATGCGCCAAACGGCAGCGCAGATTACCCACCCTTTTTGGAGTCCTTGGAGGGGGTATTGGAGAGTGCGCCTCCTGGGGACTCCCTTGTTCTGCTGGGGGACTTCAACGCTCACGTGGGCAATGACAGTGAGACCTGGAGGGGTGTGGTTGGGAGGAACGGCCCCCCTGATCTGAACCCGAGTGGTGTTTTGTTGTTGGACTTCTGTGCTCGTCATGGATTGTCCATAACGAACACCATGTTCAGGCATAAGGGTGTACATATGTGCTCTTGGCACCAGGACACCCTAGGTCGCAGTTCGATGATCGACTTTGTTGTCGTCTCATCTGATCTGCGGCCGCATGTCCTGGACACTCGGGTGAAGAGAGGGGCGGAGCTGTCAACTGACCACTACCTGGTGGTGAGTTGGCTCCGATGGTGGGGGAGGATGCCGGTCAGACCTGGCAGACCCAAACGTATTGTGAGGGTCTGCTGGGAACGTCTGGCAGAGTCTCCCGTAAGACGGAGCTTTAACTCCCACCTCCGGGAGAGCTTTGAACACGTTCCGAGGGAGGCGGGGGACATTGAGTCCGAGTGGGCCATGTTCCGCGCCTCTATTGTCGAGGCAGCTTATCAGAGTTGTGGCCGCAAGGTTGTTGGTGCCTGTCGTGGTGGCAACCCTCGAACCCGGTGGTGGACACCGGCGGTGAGGGATGCTGTCAGGCTGAAGAAGGAGTCCTATTGGGCCTTTTTGGCCTGTGGGACCCCGGAAGCAGCAGATAGGTACCGACAGTCCAAGCGGCATGCGGCTCGGGTGGTTGCTGAGGCAAAAACTCGGGCGTGGGAGGAGTTCGGAGAGGCCATGGAGAATGACTTCCGTACGGCTTCGAGGCGATTCTGGTCCACCATCCGGCGTCTCAGGGGGGGAAAGCGGTACGCGACCAACACCATTTATGGTGGGGATGGCGTGCTGTTGACCTCAACTCGGGATGTTGTGAGTCGGTGGGCGGAATACTTCGAAGACCTCCTCAATCCTACTGGCACGTCTTCCACTGAGGAAGCGGAGCCTGGGGACTTTGGGTCGGGCTCTCCAATCTCTGGAGCTGAGGTCACCGAGGTGGTTAAAAAGCTCTGCGGTGGCAGGGCTCCAGGGGTGGATGAGATTCGCCCTGAGTTCCTTAGGGCTCTGGATGTTGTGGGGTTGTGTTGGCTTACGCGACTCTGCAATATCGCGTGGACATCGGGGGCAGTTCCCTTGGATTGGCAGACTGGGGTGGTGGTTCCCCTATTCAAAAAGGGGGACCGTAGGGTGTGTTCCAACTATAGGGGGATCACACTCTTAAGCCTCCCTGGTAAGGTCTATTCAGGGGTTCTGGAGAGGAGGGTCCATCGGATAGTCGAACCTCGGATTCAGGAGGAGCAGTGTGGTTTTCGTGCTGGTCGTGGAACACTGGACCAGCTCTACACCCTCAGCAGGGTCCTGGAGGGCGCGTGGGAGTTTGCCCAACCAGTTTACATGTGCTTTGTGGACTTGGAAAAGGCATTCGACCGCGTCCCTCGGGGGGTTCTGTGGGGGGTACTCCGGGAGTATGGGGTACCAGGCCCATTGATATGGGCTGTTAGGTCCCTGTACGACCGGTGTCAGAGCTTGGTCCGCATTGCCGGCAGTAAGTCAGGCTCGTTTCCAGAGTGTACCGGTCTGTCGTGGTGAAGAGAGAGCTGAGTCAAAAGGCAAAGCTCTCAAATTTACCGATCGATCTATGTTCCTACCCTCATCTATGGTCATGAGCTCTGGGTTATGACTGAAAGAACGAGATCTCGGATACTCCCGAGTTTAACGAAATGTTCAAATCAGTTGGATTTAAAAAAAAAAGTTTGCCGATGATTTTTATGCAGGCGCCAGGCGGGTCAAACCGGATGCTTTGTTTCTTTAAATTTAGCTAAATAAACGCTTAAAAATATATTTCTTACCTCACTATAGCAGACGGGCTCCTGAGCTGAACCAAATGTGAAATCAGCTGGATTTAAAAATCCGCGGTGTGGTTTATGAGTGGTATCTTGCAAACAAAAACAGCTACATCCACAGCAGGGAGCGGGCAGCGACAGAATCAGTCCGACCAAAGGAGGCTTTTTTCGACACAGCAAGTAGAAACTTCTGGAAGTGGCCCCTCTTCCTCTTCACTCTCTGAGTCCTCTGCTGGCTGCTGCCTACAGCGCCCGTATAGCGGCCGAAACTGGTACTGCACCATTTTCGCCAAAAATGAAAAACAAAGAATCGGAGCGAAAAATGAATCCAAAAATATGGGAAAAAATCCATAAATAATACTCTTCGGTGTTTAATACGCTGGACATTCAAATGAGCAAAAATACTGCGTATAATACACCGGCGAATACGGTACCTTTTAGGACTAATGCCGGGTTCCCACCAAACGCGTTTCGCGCAGCAAAAAATCTATTACCGCACTGTGTTGGTTGCTTGTCAACAGATGTCTGTTCACATCGAACGCGTCTGAAGACGCGCAGTGGGAGCAACGTCTGGCTCCTTCTCCGGTCGGGTTTGTTTTGTTTCTTGTAAACCGGCAGATAAGATCAGCTGTTCGTGAGCCTTGTTACTACTTGAGTGGGTTTTCTACGAGCCGAACTGCAGCTCCGAAAGTCTTTGTTGAGATTAAAATGTTTTTTTATGTTTGGGGTGATCGTACTCTCGAGCGGACAGCGGCAACTGAAAAAATGCCGTTTCTTACCGGAGGCTGGTTTTTTCATGGAGGCTCGTTGGGTACGTTTGAAACGTCCAAAAAAAGTCCAGTCGTTGTTGCGTCATCACATAGCAGAGTCTCTCCCGATTGGTTGCTACGAAGCGGCGAGCAGCCGAAGTAGGTCAAAATTCAGTTAGTTGAACTCCGGCAGTCACTGCTTGGATGCAACGTGGGTGCGGAAAACAGCTGCCGCTCACTGCCGCGTTGCTTGAACTGCTGAAGACGCGCTGCGTCACGCCGCGCCGCTCCAAGATATGCGGCCACATAGACGTTCAATGTAAAGTGGCTGCTTCGGCTGCCTGAAAAGCGTTTGGTGGGAACCCGGTATTAGTGTGAACTGGCAGAAGACCTACTTGGTTCCGTCTCAAGAGGTCACGTTTCATGGGATCACGTTGAACTCCCTCACTATGACTGCTCGCCCATTGCATCAACGTGTCGGGGGCATTCTACAAATGCTGCCCTCTTTTCTACCCGTCTGCGCACCCCCCTTTGTTGCTTACCTTTGTCTGTTGGGCAAGATGACTGCTGCTACTACAGTAGTACCCCTGGGACTGTTGTCTCTGTGACCACTGTAGATGTGGCTCAACGGCCTACGGCTAAACCCATCTTGTGCGTTGCACCGACGTATGAAACTGCTGGTGTCCCCTCAATGCCTCGCGTCACTGGCTTAGTGGTGGGATGCAGCGTTAAGACTGTAGGGGTTCCACTGGGCTCGTTGCCAACTCGTCGAGAGGTCGTCTCTACCGACGCATCCACCACAGGTTGGGGGGCGTCGTGGCAGCGACAGATTGCCCGGGGGACATGGTCCCTACGGGAAAGACTGCAGCACATCAACGCACTGGAGTTGGAAGTTGTGTGGCGGGCATTGCGACATTTCCTCGCCGGCCTGCGCGGAAGGCATGTCCTAGTGCGGTCGGACAATGCTTTGGTGGTTTTTCATTTCAACCATCAGGTGGGGACACGGTCAATAACATTGCTGAGGCTGACCCAGAAGCTCTTGACCTGTGCAAACCCTCTTTTAGCCAGCCCGAGGGTGGCTCACATTCCAGGGGTGTAGAATGTGCTGGCCGACATTCTGTCTCTGGGACGTTCGCCACCAGGGGAGTGGAGGGGAACCACCACCCCAGTCTGCCAATCCAAGGGAACTACCTCCGATGTCCACGCGACATTGCAGAGTCGCGTAAGCCAACACAACCTCACAACATCCAGATTCTGTTCATAACTTTTATGGACAGAATTTCTAGGCGCAGCCAAGGTGTTGAGAGGATCCGTTTTGGTGGCCTTGGAATCGCTTCTCTGTTTTTTGCAGATGATGTGGTCCTATTGGCTTCATCAGATCGTGATCTACAGCTTTCGCTGGAGCGGTTTGCAGCCGAGTGTGATGCGGCCGGGATGAGGATCAGTTCCTCCAAATCCGAGGCCATGGTCTTGAGCCGGAAAAGGGTAGCATGCCCTCTCCGGGTCGGGGAGGAGGTCCTGCCCCAAGTGGAGGAGTTTAAGTATCTCGGGGTCTTGTTCACGAATGAGGGAAAACTGGAGCGTGAGATCGATAGGCGGATAGGTGCAGCATCCGCAGTGAAGCGGGCGCTGTACCGGTCTGTCGTGGTGAAGAGAGAGCTGAGTCGAAAGGCAAAGCTCTCAATTTACCGATCGATCTACGTTCCCACCCTCATCTATGGTCATGAGCTTTGGGTTGTGACCGAAAGAACGAGATCTCGGATACAAGCGGCTGAAATGAGTTTTCTCCGCAGGGTGTCTGGACTCTCCCTTAGAGATAGGGTGAGAAGCTCAGTCATCCGGGAGGGACTCGGAGTAGAGCCGCTGCTTCTCCACATCGAGAGGAGCCAGTTGAGGTGGCTCGGGCATCTGGTTAGGATGCCTCCTGGACGCCTCCCTGGTGAGGTGTTCCGGGCATGTCCCACCGGGAGGAGACCCAGAGGAAGACCCAGGACATGCTGGAGGGACTATGTTTCTCGGCTGGCCTGGGAACGCCTTGGGATTCCCCCAGAGGAGCTGCTTCAAGTGGCTGGGGAGAGGGAAGTCTGGGCCTCCCTACTTAGGCTGCTACCCTCGCGACCCGACCCCGGATAAGCGGACGAAAATGGATGGCTGGATGGAAGTCTGGAGGTCACAAAGGCATGGATGGCCTTCTCCAGATCACTACGGCTAAGGAGTGACTTTACTTTAGAAAGCAGACGGAGCTGAAAGAAGCTGGTCTTGACAACATAACTGATCTGTTTATCAAGCTTTAACGCTGGTTACCCACTGGACTCGTTTCGGACGGCGGAAACGGCCGGTTTACATGCAAAGTCTACACTGTAAGATCTAATTAGTTCACCTTACTTAAAAAAAGTACGCAAAGTCGTTGCCTCAAAAAAATTAAGCAAAGTAGTCTTAAGATTAGTGAGTAAGAAAAGCTAATCTTTTTTAAGTTTGCAGTACTAAATCAAGTAGTACAACTAATACAAAAAAAATAAGTTCAGATAACTCATTAGCCATGCTTAGTGTTAACTTATTTTTTTTAATTTGTGTGGACTGATGTAAATTTAACCCCACTTAGAATTACTAAATACCTACAACTTACTACCAAATCATTTTTAAACATTAATTTTACAGTTTTGTTCTACATAAGAAGACCCTTTCCTGCATTTCTTACCTCTAATAAATGTTTTTAGTACATCAACAACTGGCTAAATTAACTGGGAAATATCAAACAAAAAACTAATTTAAACTGGTAAAACCACAGTAAAATTTTGTATGTAAAATAAAGGATATTTTGTGTATTTTGTTCATCGCTAATAATAATCAAATTAAATGGTAAGTTACTTTTTAAACCCGCTAACTGACTACCAGTACTACTACTGTCATTACAAAACATGCAAAATGTAACATCATGGAATGAGAGGTACATATCACTTTCGAAAAATTTATTGTCACCATTTTTAAACAATTCAGCAACTCTGACTTAATCCACAATCAAAAACTGAAGATTAGCCTCTTTTAGTCAAGACAGTTTTCAATTAACAAAATGTACCAAATGCCAGGCAAAAAGCTTAAAATAAATTAAATGTAAATGTTTACATTTTTAGCAGTTGTCTTAATACAGTACTTTAAACAAAAAATGTGGAAATGTGGAAGTTTAGGCAAAAATGTGCAATACGTCAACCGTCCACAAAGCAACAACTTGTAGTACCGGTACCTTTTCTCCAACAGAACAGTCCAAAAACTTGCGGTTTTTCAATGAACAGTCCACAGAGCAGAAACTTCAAATATTTTTTTCCTGCTAAAAGTCCACAAAACAAAAACTTGCAGTGCTTCTTCAATGAACAGTCCACAGAGCAGAAACTTCAAATATTTTTTTCCTGCTAAAAGTCCACAAAACAAAAACTTGCAGTGCTTCTTCAATGAACAGTCCACAGAGCAGAAACTTCAAATATTTTTTCCTGCTAAAAGTCCACAAAACAAAAACTTGCAGTGCTTCTTCAATGAACAGTCCACAGAGCAGAAACTTCAAATATTTTTTTCCTGCTAATAGTCCAAAAAGCTAAAACTTGCAGTACCTCTTCATTGAACAAGTTAGAGTCCACAAAGAGAGTCCTTATTTAGGTGTCACACCACTCGTGATCGGTGAGTTCCTGTATCAGGGTGAGGACTCGGGGGTTCAGGTTGAGACGACGCTTTGAGTGTTTGTTCTCCACTTTGGTTCCCTTTTCTGGATTTATCCGAAAAAAACACCTGTTAAAAGAAAAGACGACCATTATAATTATTTTGAAGTTTCAGTAAAGTAAAATACATATTTAAAAAAGCTGTCTGGTCCTCTGGACATTCAAAAAACAAAACAAAACAAAAAAGTAGAAATGTTTCGTCTTTCGTCTGAAAGACTTCCTCAGTCTGAGCTGCTGCATTCAGCTTAGTCTTATAAATAGCACCCTCTCAGTGGATCAACCAGTTTTCTGATGACAAACAAAACCAGCTGCTCCCATGATCAAGGAGGACCATCAGCCTAACGATGGATCGTTAGTACCCTGATGGTTGTTTGCTATTCACAGAGGGCTGAGTGATACTAGCAATAACAGCATTGTAGGAGGGGGACAGTTGAACCAGGAGGCCTCAACCCCTTTTTAATGATGGACGGTTTCTTTTCACAAAGATGGCCTCCTTTACTCCTCTCTAAAATCATCGTTCCTATGAACGAGGTCATCTACAAACATACTACATACATACATACGTATGTAAATGTATGTATATATATATACATGTATGTATATGCATATTTGTGTATATATATATATATATATATATATATTTATATGTATGTAGTATGTATGTATTATGTGTGTAGTATTTATGGAGTATGTTGTAGGTATGTATGTATGTATGTGGTATGTATGTGTGTATGTATGCATGTAGTATGTATGTATGTATGTATGTGTGTAGTAATTACGTTGTATGTATGTATGTACTGGTATGTACATGTATGTATGTACTGGTATGTATGTACATGCATGTATGTACTGGTATGTACATGCAT
>JBBPBX010054425.1:0-10750 GCA_038048925.1 Garcialebias charrua | reverse complement strand
GTATATATATATAAACTGTGTATATATATGTATATATAGTGTATACAGTATATATATATATATATATATACATATATATGTATACATGTATACATGTATATAAAAAAACATTTCAGATAGCAATCTAGAGACAAACTGTCACATTGTTTACATGACTAAGACTCTTTTACGGGATATGTGTAAAGTTTTGAATTTGTACTTTTGCCCAAACTTACATCTAAAATGGGCTTGTTTTATTGTTTCATACTGTGGAGAGAAGAGGGAGATTTGGAAATATACCCTCCCTTCATCTGTGCATGCTGTGAGCATGATACCTTGAAAAATGAGCGTGAGACCAACTTCCACTTTGATGTGTGGCTGTAGGTGTAAACAGGTTACGAAAATTGGTTTGCCAAGTCCAAATCCAAGATGGATGCCACCATATATGTATATATGTAAACTTTGTGATCTGGATAATGATGGGTTTTTGAAACCAAACCCTTGCAGCAACTAAAAAGAATCACACACAAATGACAAGTTAACAGTGGGTAATTTACTTTGCAAAGTGGGAAACGCCTCCTAAAACAAGCGGAGAGCGAGTCAGAGTTGGAAAAGCCGACATCCACCTTTTATCTGCTTGGTGGGTGGGTACAAAACAGGTTCACACAATAGATGTTTTTGAGTTTTAACTAAGACAAGAAAAGCAGGTTTCAGTGAAACAAAGAACAGTCTTTTTGGTGTTTCTGTTTCTTTAGTAAACAAGTATTGTGTAAGACAAATATTTCTTAGGGAGTGAACAGATACATTGTTTGAACTATAAGTTTTAGATGATAAACATTAAAATACTCTAACAGATAACATAACAAATAAGCAACACGCCACGTTCCATTTTGGTGTGTGGCTGCATCTTGGTGTAAAATAGGTCCTATTAGAAAATTGGAATGCCACATAAAATCCAAGATGGCCGCTGCCATATACAGAAACTGTCCACCTCAGTCATTTGAGGAAACAATGCATTCTAGTTTTATTTTGTATTTCCTCAAATGATTGAGGTGGCCAAAGATTAATCTATAGGGGTCAAAGCCACCATGGGCACCTCTTTGGCTCTGTCAATAAAATGTCTCCCTAAACTCACTAGATGTCTGCTCTGCATCAGACAAGAATTAAAAACCTTCCTCTGTTCTTCTCCACAGTGGAACTCCTGCCCCGTCTGAACATTTTGCTCCAAAAACATTTAGGTCGACTCTCATTCTCTGTTCAGTTCCAGTCCAGAAAATTATCTCCAAAACTGCATTGTTCAAATCCCTCAGGGACGGAGGACCTCGTCAGTCTGCTTGTTTTGGTCTTGTTAAGACAAAATTGGGCTGAAAGTCTTGGTCGCATTGGGGTTCGCAGCCTGAGAGCTTCAGGAATCTGTTTTCTGAGCGTCTGTGCTGATATAAACTCTTTTCTTGGCCCTCGGACCGTTTGTGACGCTACAGTGCAGCTTCTGTGTGTTGTGACGTTGGGATATTAGCCCTCCGGTTGCTGTAATCTCTCGCAGCTCTGATTGTTGTCCTCGCCGACAGCTGTTATCTCTCTTTGTGACTCCGTTTCTCACTAAAGTGATTACTGAACGTGAGCCGTCTTTTCGTTTCTCTCCTCCTCTGGCTGAGCGCTCGGTAATTGCTCAGCTTAGCGCCTCGTCTCAGTAGACGCCGTCAGGGCCCCGGAAGGCCCCGCTCAGCCAATCGCAGCCTGGGAGAGCCGGCCAGGCGGCCAATAGCGGCGAGGAACACTCCGGTCCCTCCTGACTCGGCGACCTGCTGCACGTCGGTAAGCGTTGCCATGGAAACCCTACTGTACAGAGCAGCTCGGTGGAGCGAGGGAGGGAGGTGGGAGGAGAGGAACAGAAGTGAGGAGTGTGTAGGAGAGGAAGCAGCGAAGCCAGAGGATGAGCTTCCACCAACTGCTGCATCGGGCGTGTTTTCAGGGCGAAATCAGCCGACTTTAGGCGAGCAGCAGGTTTCTGAAGCATCTTCAGGATGAGATACGTGTTTAACCATATCAGACAAAAAAAAAATCTTTATTTCTCTCTCATGATTGTCTATTGTTGATTGTTCAAGGAAATTATTCTGTTGCCGTCGTCATCATTCTTTAGTTTGTAGACAGGCCTCTCTTGTAAATGAGTCCTTGAGGCTCAATGAGATTAACCTGCCTAAATAAAGGTTGAATGAAAAATTTCCAAAATCTTTTAGTCAAACTCAACAGCATCCCAGTAGAACAGTATTTTATCATCTGCACACCTATTACTGGATTCAGACGTAGCATTAGGCAACAAGAACTCTCAATGCAAGAGACGCTCAAACATATTTAATATGCTTTTTTTTTTTTGTTCAGGAATTCATGAGTTAATATACAGGTAGTCCTCGACTTACGATGGTCTCGAGTTATGACGTTTCGCGGTTACGACGCACCTCCCATTAAAAATATATATAAACTGTAAATATATATACCCTGATGCATGCTCAATAAGAGGATGTAATAACAATAATAACAATTGTAACAATAATGTATATATATATATATATATATATATATATATATATATATATATATATATATATATATATATATATATAGTATATATATAAGGAGCCAAGATGGTCTAGTGGCAGGGCTTTTGACTACGGATCCGAAGGTCGCGGGTTCGCGCCCCGGCCACTACCCAGCTTGGGGTGTCTATGAGTGCACACCTATTTCTCCAGCTCCCCGGGCGCTTTCGGGCTGCTCACTGCACCACCTGGTAGGTGGTTGGGTTAAATGCAGAGACGAATTTCGTCTGTGTATGGGAAACATACGCAGATGACAGGAATAGACATTATATATATATATACAGGTATTCCCCGATTTACGAGCGAGATCCGTCACAAGGGGGCGCTCGTAAACCGGAAATCTCGTAATTTGGAACGGCCGCCATTTCTCTCGTAAACCCGGAAGTCCGCTCGTAAATTTCGCCAGCGCACCTAAAAACACTCTATTTTCATCTAAAAACTACTTTTGAGTGCATAAAAATGATCGGAAACGTGTGTTTATATGCTTAACTTGCTAACTGTAGTGAAAAAACACATGAAAACTCAGTATTTTTTTCGTTTTTTCCAAAAATTCGCAACCCGGAAGTCCGTTCGTAAATTTCGCCAGCGCACCTAAAAACACTCTATTTTCATCTAAAAACTACTTTTGAGTGCATAAAAATGATCGGAAACGTGTGTTTATATGCTTAACTTGCTAACTGTAGTGAAAAAACACATGAAAACTCAGTATTTTTTTCGTTTTTTCCAAAAATTCGCAACCCGGAAGTCCGTTCGTAAATTTCGCCAGCGCACCTAAAAACACTCTATTTTCATCTAAAAACTACTTTTGAGTGCATAAAAATGATCGGAAACGTGTGTTTATATGCTTAACTTGCTAACTGTAGTGAAAAAACACATGAAAACTCAGTATTTTTTTCGTTTTTTCCAAAAATTCGCAGCTCGTAAGTCTGGAACCTCGCAGATCAGAGCGCTCGTAATTCGGGGACTACCTGTATATATATATATATATATATATATATATATATATATATATATATATATATATATATATACAAGTAACCCCCCACTTACGACTCCATCGACCTACGAACAACGGGACCTACGAACGTATCATATTTAATAAAAATATGAAATTACTGTATTAAAAAAAAATTTTTTTTTTTTTTTTGTGTTTAAATGTTCTTAATTTCATGTGTACATCACTTTGTTGCAGCTGTGGTTGTTTTAAAGGCTTTATAAATAATAATTATGATAAAAATGATCATTTCTGATCATTTTTTGAGCAATCTTGGGCAACAGGAAGTAGGTCTTCAGTTTACACGGTCACAAATTAATGTAGAACACCGGACGCCATTTTAGGATAGCTGCCCGGCGCCGGGCCGAAGACTGGTGACCAGGATGGCTTCATATGGATTAATTACGAGCTGGTAACGTCTCTGTGAACTTTGTGGATGTCTCAGGCAGCAGCGGATTTATCGCTGATCGTGCCAGGCCGCCGCGCGAAGACCTCCGGCCGGCCTGGCTACACCTCCGGCCTGGCTAGCTCCAGAAGCTAACACGGGAGCTAACACGGGAGCCGGCCTTTTGAACACTTGTGACCAGGATCGCATCATATGGATTAATTACTAGCTGGAATCGCTCTGTGAGTTCTGTGGACGTCTCAGGCTGGAGCAGGAGCTGCAGATTGATCGCGCCGCCGCTCCAACACCAGCTCATGGCTTGGCTAGCAGAAGCTAGCCAGCTAGCTAACACAGGTCTGGAGCGGCTGCGGTGGTTCACTGGCCGGCCGCCGCGCTGCTCGGCCCGACAACAATCAACGCATGGCAACCTAAGATGTCGGCTTTGACCATCTCAAAGTAAGAAAATATATTTTTATTTATTCTGTAAATGTGAATAGCAATGTTTAACATTACAGTACACTACTGTACATGCTTAAATGTGTGCGCGCGCTCCGTTAGCATGATAAATAAAGGTTGAATGAATGAATGAATGAATAATTTTTTTTTTTTAATAATTTTCACCCCCTACCTACGGCAGAATCGAGCTGCGAACCGTTCTTAGGTCCCGAACTCGTTCGTAACACGGGGGTTCCCTGTATATATATATATATATATATATATATATATATATATATATATATATATATATATATATATATATATATATATATATATATANTTTTATTTTGAAAAGCCGAGTTAAGCATTTCCGGTTTCCGGTTTTACTAGCTGCGGAGGCTACAGCTGCCCTGTACTCTCTAAAAAAGCTAAGTCTGGTCCTCTGGACATTCAAAAAACAAAACAAAACTTGTTGGAGCAAGCTGGACCGGCAGAAACAGGCAGCAGCTGTGGAAAAGTAGCTGTTTTATGGACGGCGGTTTTACGACGTAAACGCAATACAGAATACGGAGGAGGGACGGAGGAACGGCTTCACCAGCATACCAGTAGGTTATTAACTCTTTTTTCCCTTCATTATGGCTCCCAAATGTATGTGTGTTTTGATAAGTATGTAGGGTACTGTGTTAGGATAGACTAACCCCGGCTTTACACATCTTGCGTTACGTCTCCGCCCCGCTCCGGTCCGACCTCCGCAGCAAATACGCACCCATTATAATCAATGAGATAAAGTACACTGGCTCCACACGGCGGCGCCGAGCGGCGGCGTGCGGACGGCAGTCCGTCAAAATTAGAAATTTTTCTATTTCTGCCGGATGACGGAGCTGTGCCGGAGTCAACTTTTGAAGATTACATCGCACCAACAGGAAAAGGAACGAGCACAACTTCCGTATTTACAAAATAAAATCACCACGGGCGGACTAATCCTAGCTGTATACGGATTTATTTGTACAAAAATGCTGTCAAACTATCATTTATGACTATTCTATGACTAAACTATTATATTTATGACTATGACTACGCCTACAAACGCAATACAAGAAATAAATAAATAAAAAGTATTTTATTCTGAAATGTAAACATCACTTCCTGTTGCTCGAACCATGTAGCTCATTTACGAGAGAAGATCAAAGCAGCAGTCTCTCTACTGTTCTCCTCCGTCTTCCACCGAATGAATTGTTTTGTTCTGACTTCATTATTTATCACTTGATTTATCGCGCTATCTCGTAATTCCCGCGCATGCGTCTCGGAGCAGCGCATCCAGGCGGACCTGAGCTGAGCAGAGGCAGTGGAAATTGGACTCGCTCAGCTGCGACCTGCGTGGCGGAGCGCACACGGACCGCAGGTAGTGTAAAGCCGGGGTGAGTGCTTGGTAAAATACAGTACAGGTACTGTACATATAAGGTGAAGTATTTACGTATGTTCCGACTTACGTCGAAATTCGGGTTACGACGCAGCGTAGGAATGGATCTCCGTCGTAAGTCGAGGACTACCTTTATAAAAATATGCAGACCATAATACGGTCAAAATTGTCCAATTTCTCACTGCATGCATGGGATACAGATATAAACAAACGTCAGCGTTGTATAAACTGCCCTGCTAAGGCTAAAATACTATAAAATAAAGAAGGAATGCAGAAAATATTGGTAAAATTATAAAATTGATCACATTTAAAGGCGTTTTTTTTTTTTTTACCACCGACAGCAGGAGCTACAAGACGATGCTGCTGGCAGGAGTTGTTTTCCAAATAACGGTGGGCTCGGTAATTGAACGAGAGAATTGTCTTTTGTGGAGGTTTAATAAACGCTGTGGCAGGTCACAAGTTCAACAGAGCACAAGCGTCTGCAGAAGTCGTGGCAAGAGTGGAACAAAGCAGGACGTGCGTGCAAACTCAAACCCACGAACCAGTCGGCTTGTATCCTGACGCAAACTCAATAATCCAGGTAGAAATATCTAAATAAAGTTTAAAAATCAATCGGCTTGTACTTTGCATGTGATATGAGCGTGCACAGAACCCATCAATGAAGGGAAGCTTCACAACCCGGAGCTGCCCCAGTCCCTGGTTCAGGAGTCACGACATGAAGAGGTCATGAATCTGTCAACTAATTCACCATCTCATCACAAAAAAGTGAAATGATCTTAACAGTCAGTGATCCCATGAGATCCACACTGAAGAAATCATCAAACACAAAACCTGCTCTAAGGTTTTAAAGAACACAAGAGCCATCCATTATCTTTACTCGCTCCTTTTCGAGTCACGAGGGTCACTGGTTCCCGTGCCCAGCTATCACTGTGTGAGAGGCAGGGGACAACCTGGACAGGTCTCCAGTCCATAGGGACACATGGAGACAAACAACCATTCACTCTCTCACTCACACCTAGAGACAATTTAGAGTGACCGATCAACCTACGAACCAGTAAACGATTACAAATCCTATTTTTACTGTACAAAAAAGAGCAGTAAGAATTATTACCAGAAAAAAAATTATAGATATCCATCAAACATATTGTTTTATAAACTAAAGATATTGAAGTTCTATGATTTGGTTGATTATAGCATTTTGCTATTTATGTATAGGGCTCATAAAAAGATATTGCCTGTAAATATACAAGTACATTTTGTTAAAAGGGAGAGTACTTATTGTTTTCGTACCAGTTAGAAGGAGCGGTGTACAATAATTCAGGGAATAAGATTGTGGAATGGTCTGGAAGAAAAGATCTCGGTATATATTTATATATTTAAGAGATTGTTAAAAGTAGTGCTGGGCGATATGACAATGTATATCGTGAGGACGATAGAAACGTGTCTATCGTGCTACTTGCCTTCTATCGTCTCTATCGTTTATAAAATAATTTTATTAATTATTCATGCAAATAAATAAAGTAGGTGGTGTTGTCACTTTGCTTGAACTCAGTTTATATATGTGATAAATAAGAATTAAAAAATAACTTTCGCAAAGAAGCTTCATATTGTGGTTTTGCGACATGACAGCGCTGCTTTATGTTTGATGCACGCGCGGGTTTGCGACACATGCTTTACGTTGTTAAACTCGAGAGCAATGGAGACGCAGGGGCATGAAGCCGGAGAAACAGCTGCACAGGCAGCCCAAGAAGAAGAACTTTTACCAAAAAGAGGGGGAACGTCTGTTATTTGGGTACATTTTGGATTCAAGAAGTCTGACACGGAGCAGAAAACGGTAATCTGCTAACTTTGTCACAACGCCGTTCCCTCGCCCGACGCCAACACAACCAAACCACAACACAAACCAAATACTAAATTAATTGTGGTATATCGTGATATATATTGTTATTGCAACATAAAAAAGTCCATATCGTGATATATGATTTTTTTCCATATCGCCCAGCACTAGTTAAAAGTGATTTTTTTTTTAATTAAGAATATGAAAAATAGCATAAGAATTTATATGAATCGTTGTCGGAGTTGATGTACCGGTAGTCTTTAACTTGGTGATGTAGTTAACTTTGTTCTTTGGTAAATTATTGTTGTGAGTATATTTGGGTAAAAAGGGGCAGAGATTATAAGATTTTTCTTCATCTGCTGCCTTTCATTTTATTTTGAATGTGTGTTTTTATTTTTTTAGTTGTTGACTTGATTTTAATGAAATGAATAAATTTCAATAAATAAATAAATAAAAACCTAACATGCATGCATGGAGAGAACATGCAAACTCCACTCAGAAAGCCCTCCGGCCAGGATTTGGTCCAGGGCAGCCTGCTCACTGAGAGGCAGCAGTTCTACCAACTGTGCCACCGTGCCGCCCAACACAAGATACATACCTTCCACGTTATGTTCGTCTTATATCGCTGACAGAAGCTGAACTATAAGTTGGTGTGGTAGTACTTTGTAGTTGAGTCATCTTCAACGCAACATACCGTGTGACTCTAACTATCAGAGTCAAATGTGTCTGTCTGTTAGCTAAATATCTCATGAACGTGGGCATATTTTAATGTAACTCCCAGAAAGTTATCATGGGATGCACATCTACAGACTGAGTCAACCCAGTTCAAGATGGCCGCCACAGCCAACTATCCTATGATTTAGCCTGTTTTACAGATACTGAGCTAAAATATATTTCAGTATATTTTTTAGAGTCAATAACTCAATGCTTTTAATGTTTTATTCTGCTTTTATTGAAGGTATTTTAACGTTTTGTAACATCTGTTGGTTTGGCAATGCTACAGAGGCTCAGAAGAAATCCTTGAGAAGTATAGTAACTACAGCCAGCAAACTGTTAGGGACCACTCTGCCAAGTATGGAAAAGATATACATGGACAGAGTTATGAGGAAGGCAAACAAGATTATAGCAGACGACACACATCCCCTAAGATCTTCATTTGAGTTGCTTCCTTCAGGGCGAAGGTACGGCCTTCCTTTATTCTCAAGAAACAGAACAAAATTTTCTTTCATACCACAAGCAATTAAATCATTAAATAATACAAACATATCATGAATTACTGAGCTGAAACGTCTTTGCTGTAATGATGGATGTTAATGTCATGTTTGTATAAGTATGTCCTTTATGTCAATGCCTGCTGACAATGTTGCAAACTAATTTCCCTACGGGGACAAATCAATCAATCAATCAATCAATCAATCAATCAATCTATCTATCTATATCTATCTATCTATCTATCTATCTATCTATCTATCTATCTATCTATCTATCTATCTATCTATCTATCTATCTATCTATCTATCTATCTATCTATCTATCTATCTATCTATCTATCTATCTATCTATCTATCTATCTATCTATCTATCTATCTATCTATCTATCTATCTATCTATCTATCTATCTATCTATCTATCTATCTATCTATCTATCTAGCTGCGATTTGAACAAACGCACCATTTCTCGTGACAGATTCTTGCTTTAGATTTCCAGCATGGAAGCTGGCGGGCGACATGCATTCCTTTAAAGAACGCTGGACCTTTCATCTTGCTGTAGACGACTCGCTCCACTTAAGGGGCTTTGATACCAAACAGAGTTATGATCTCAGATTTATAGAAAGAAGTGGTTTTATCAGGACACTGTGGAGCTGCAACACTGGCTGCTTATCATGTGTGGGTCCAACACGGCCACACTTGTCTGTCCCGTTCCCTCTGTAATGATCTCACTCATCTGATTAGAGAGTAGCTCCTATAATCATCAGAATAATCACCCAGCAAGCCATGCGTCTTTTCATTATCTAACCGCTGCCTTGTTGGTTTGTCCATCCAGCCCACCTGGCTGCTCACGAATCGCGCTGACCTCTGCAGTTCTGACCCAAATCAAGCCCACGAGCAGGTCTGCCGTGTGGCTTCAGCAAGGCGATCAGGACGGGCTCTGTCTGCCGTGCACGGAGACGGCCTGCGCTTGTTGACTTACGTAACGAGGCTTTAGCTGCCTTTCTACGAGCAGCGTTTTTATGTCAGAGCGCGTTTCGTTAACGGTGAATCAAATCCGATTCCAAGTTGATTCAAATCAGTTCACAAACGAAATGTCCTTTAGGTGAATTATTATACTTTTATGATAATCTATTAAAAAAAAGACAACAACAAAAAAATAACAAAAAAATAATTAATAAATAACAGCACAGTACTATTTTTTATAAAATGATCATTATAAAAGTTGTATACTAGATCAAACAAGAACTATGACCAAATACGTATTAGGCATGAAGTGACTGGTTTTAGAGATGGAAATAAAGTTTTTATGGTCAAATATGAATTTTATTATCGCCTGCCACCATGGAAGGCTGGCAGTTATACTGCTTGTGTGTGCTTGTTAGTAAAATATCTCATGAACCACTGGATGAACTGTAAAGAAACTTTCAGGAAGTAATCAGTGGATAATTGTGTACAACTATTTGGTAGTCCTCAACTTATGACAGCCTCGAGTTACGACGTTTCACGGTTACGACGCACCTCCCATAAAAATAAAAAAAATAGATTTTTTTATTTATTTTGAAGCTGATTTACGCGGTTTCCGGTTTTGCTAGCTGTGGAGGCTACAGCTGCCTGTACTCTAAAAAAGCTAAGTGTGGTCCTCTGGACATTCAAAAAACAAAACAAAACTTGTTGGACCAAGCTGGACAGGCAGCAGCTGTGGAAAAGTAGCTGTTTTATGGACGGCGGTTTTACAACGTAAACGAATGCAGAATCCGGAGGAGGGAGGGAGGACGAAATGGCTTCACCAACATTCAGAGTAGGAAATTAACTCTTTTTTCCCCTTCATTATGGCTCTGTAATGTACTGTACAGTATGTGTTTTTTGATAATTATGTAGGGTACTGTGTTAG
>JBBPBX010054424.1:12287-23477 GCA_038048925.1 Garcialebias charrua | reverse complement strand
AACCCTTTCTTATGATTTTTGACAGCCACCTGTCTAAACTGCATTTTTGCTGCCACTGCTGGTATCTTCTGCCCAGCGGCAGCGCGAGATCTTGCTGTCTCGAGCGCATCATGTGCGTCAGCCAGTCGATGGGGCCTCCCTCCGTTACCATGGTAACCCACGGGGGCCCCGCCCGAAAAGGGGCGGCTCGATGCGTCAGAGGCGTGACGTGACATTGCGTCCGACGTCAACGCGCTCGCTGACCCGGGGAGCGCTCGCTCTGTTGAAGCGGTGCTCCCGTTGGACGCCGTTCGTCTTTTGGCGGGCGGTGTTTGGTTAGATTGAGTGGCTTTTCTTTTCTTACCTCGATCGGAGCTTTGCAGAGAGGTGGCGCCACTCATGTACGTGGAACGCCAGTTAAACGTTTGCTGAGGCGTAGCCCCGGCCGCCTGAGCGTGAGCCGGGCTCGCGACACGTGACGTGTCATTAAGCAGTGCGCTGTGGGATTGACCCCGCGTCGACTGCGTGACACGAGGTGTAGCCAACATGGCGTCTGGTTGTTTAGCTAGCTTTTTGTGACCCCTGCCGAGCAGCCTCGTGGTTGCACCGGCGTCATTTATTTTTAGCAGCGGACGGGTTTCATTACCCGGTTCAGTGTTAAAATTAGCGAGTTCACCAAGCATGAAACATTTTTTAATTGTTACCTTGTTTGAGTTCTCTTTACTCGTGGTTAGCTTTTCTGTGGTGGGAAGCATGTGTAGTCGTGCGGCTGAAGGGTTATACGGCCCGACAGACAAGCCCGAAGCATGAGAGAAAACATTATTCGAAACATTTTGCTCTTTATTGATTTTACACACACTTCCCGCAACGAGTCATCTCTGCTGAGGCGGTCGGCTGTAGGGGCTTTGCTTCTGCCCGCCTCGGGCCTGGTAGCCCCCTCGGCCTTGGTAGCCGCCTCGGCCCTGGTAGCCGCCTCGGCCCTGGTAGCCGCGGCCTCGTGGAGCGTGTTGCTCACCGTCCCACGGTCGCTGCTGCTGCTGCTGCTTCTGCTGCTTTTGTTTGAAAGCCGGCTGCTGTGGATTCCGCGGTCCCGCCGCAGACGATGGCTGCTTCTGGTCCCGGCGGTCTTTTCCCCCGTCCGGTTGTCGCGGTGGTTGGTGCGTGGAGATGAAACTCCTCACCGTCTCGGCGACTTCTTCTTTCTTTTTGCACCTGTCCACGAGTTCATTCAGGTTCGAGCCAAAAAGTTCCTCAGAGGACACGGGTCCTTCTAGGAGCTCTTTCTGTAGCTTCTCGGGCATGGATGCGTGTCTCAGCCACGTGGTTCTGTGCACCATCTGCATTGCAATCCCCACGCGCGCCCAACACACCGTGGAAGCGGCGCTGAGGTTCAGGATGACGTCTGCCGCCTTTCCCACCACGCTCGCCAAATCCTCGGGCAGTCTCGGGTCTTGCGCCAGCTTGGAGATCTGATAGGCGAGGAGAGCTGTGTTGTTGCTAGCTGCCCCCGCCTGGGCTGCTAGCTGGTGTGCGCGGTCGGTTATTTGAAGTACCGTCTGGTCGTGGCGCCCGGCGGGAATGGGCCTGTGGTCCACCCTGGCGGATTTTGCCCCGAACACTCCAGAGAGGCTCTGTTCCAAAGGTGGCACCCTTGGGAAGGCCTTGTCTGTGAAGCCCTCGACCCTTGTGATTCCCGTGAAAGCGGTCACTGGGGCCTTGAACTTTGCTGGGTCCTCTGCCGCTTTGTCCCTGAGCTCTGTCACCGCCGGGAAACGAGGCCAGACTGGGTCTGGGCGTCGTTGCGACGTGGTGCCATACCTCAAGCCCGCCAGGTCGTTCTGCCTGGGCGGTGAAGGGGTAGGTACCGACAGTCCCTTCAGCTCGGCTGCCCCGTGTATGATTGCGGGCAGGTCGTGCATTAGGGAGCTCGTTTCTGAGAGAGAGGGGTCTGGCCGGCGGGGCTGGGAGGGGACCTCCGAGCATTCGCTCATGTGGTCCTCGTCCGAGTCCTCGCTCTCTAAGAGGATGGGAACTGCTTCTTGAGCGCCGTTCGCTTCCCCCGGGGCTGTGACCACCTCGAGGTCGACCAGTTTGTCCAGTGGTGTCCGGTCCCGGAGAGCCCATTCGTCTTCGCCGATAGGGCTGAACAGTTCTGCCCGTCTTTCCCTCTCGCCGCTTGGTAGTTTTGCGCAGGAGGGGCAGTCGTTGTCCAGGACCGCGTGTTCGGCTCCCAGGCATCCTTCGCAGGTGTCATGGTCGTCGAAGCTTAAAATTAAGCCGGAGCACTCTGGACAGGATCTTGCCATCTTGTATCTTGATGTAAAAATGATGATAATTCTAAAAAATTTTTGGTAAGGTTCTCATTCGGGGTGAATGAAGAAGAGAAAGATTCACCCCGGTCGAGGGGTTTTATCGACCGAGGGGTGGGCCCATCCGGTAGGTGGGCGTGGACTAAAAGGTTTTCAGTGGGCGCTGACGCGCGGGGAGGAGACTTCCAATAGGCGGAGCCAAAGGGCGTAGCTAACTACGACACTAGAACCACCAGGTGTCAGTGCTGCAGTCTGGCAGACAGGAAGTCTTCTTCTTCTTTTCCAAAATAAAATAAAAAATCTTCTCCTTTTTCTTCTTCTTCTCTTCATTCTTCTTCTTCTTTTTGAACCAAAATGATTCTAAAAATTAATCAGTTTTAGAAGAGCATCTATTGATTGCTTCCTACGAGTTTATTTAAAATCCATCATAAGAGATTTTGCAGACAAACAATCACACTTCACATGATGATTTAAGGCATGGGGTAACCAAGATGTTAGATGAGAAAATGTTAAGAGAGGGGTGGATAACAACCTCATGTCAGAATGTAAAAGAAATGACCAGAAATGCATAGTTCACACAAATGTCCACAGTTAAAAAATAACTATAAACGGTACTGGAATAACTCTTGAACCATAAGTTCACATGAATTTCACATGCATTAGGTCAGATATATGCCCAATAAAAACTACTCTTCAGAACCCAGTTGGAAGGAAAACATTAGACAAAATTTACAATGGGTAAAATTAGCAGCTCAAGTGGTCACACTCATTCTGGGGTCATTTGAGGGTAAACCAAATACTCATCCGTCCACCTGGATCCAGCTTGCCGTCAGATCTGGCGGGCCTCTCGGTCCTCCTTGGCAACAGGACTGCCCGAATGCCGGGCAGAATTAAGGCCTCGGCAGAGCTCTGCCTAAGGCAGTACGCCGCTGTACGCCGTACGTACGCAGAGGCACAAGCGTAGCCTCGCAGGGCACGAACGCGCAAAGCTCAAATTTTACGACCGCGTACGCGAGGCGCGTTGTCTCACAATAAACTGCCCGGCACCGGACTGTTTTGTATGTGACACAAATGTATTAAATTCCCTTTTTCATCGCTGATCTGGACTTTTCTTTTGTTTTTTTGCCAAAAGTCAAGTAATCGCTTCCTCCTCGCTTTAGAACACCGCAGCGGCTGCAGCCAGAGCAGCTCGTGCCTTTTTTTCCCCCATCTGACTTGTCAATCAATTCAGTAGGCGTGTCAGCAAATGACCAATCAGCGACCTCAGTTTGTCCCGTAGGTAAACGCTTTGCGCGCAGCTGCTCAAATTACGACAAGAGTTTGGAGCGAAAATGCGAGCATTTAACGCGAGAACGAACGCAGAGCTGTGCATGTGAACGTGTGCGCACACAACCCGCGCGTAGAGCGGCGTACAGGTTGTACGCAGAGCTCTGCCTGGGCCTTTACTCTCTGGGCAATGGTCACTCCTCCCAGCAGTCTGCAGAGCTTCTCGTTGTCACAGACAGACAGCTGAAGTGCCGGGGGATGATCCCAGTCCCCCCATTGCCACGAGCTGCATTTCCCACAAGCTCCAGGATCTCGGTGGTCAGTTATTCGTTCACCACTGCCAGGTTGATGGGAATTCATCCATGGCACCTCCTTTTCAACTCATTAGGAATTCTGGCCTGTAGTTGAGGTATTTGAGCTTTGAGATGTTAATCATCTGCTCCTGGTTGTTAAAAACACCATGTTGCAATGGTTACGTATCATAACAAATGCCCCAAAGTAAAAAGGCTTCAGTAAAAATCCTTCCAGCTGTACAGCATCCCATACTAGAGGAAATAATCATCCGAAAAAAGTGATTTACATCCGGAAAAAAGAGGAATTAAAGTTTTCAAAAGCAATAACTCAGAATGAAAGTAACAGAGCTACTCCAAAATGCAAACACCCTGAGCGGTGCAATTCAAAGCAAATGTTTTTACTGAAAGAAACATTGGTGTCTTTCTATTGGGAAAATATTTGTAAAGATAAATATTAGAAATAACTAATAATTACTTTTGTAAAAGCTGTCTCAACATTCACACTATAAAAGAGTGTGATACAAGAACAGACACTTGAGGCACTCCACATGTTAGTGGAGTTGGAGAGGAAACACCATCGTCATCTGTAACAATATTTTTATGATACAGCACTTTATTTAGAAGTTGACCTGTGTCTGCTGATACAACTAAGGTCAGATAAAAACAACAGGGACATTTCTTTTAACGTTTACATCAGGATAACATTATAAACCAGACACCTGAGGTGGCTCAGTTGGTAGAGCCGCTGTCTCTCAGCGAGAAGGCTGCCGGATCTAATCCTGGCAGGAGACCTTTCTGACCTGCATGGTCTCTTCGGGCTGCGTGGGTTTTCTCTGGGTACTCCAGTTTCCTCCCACAGACTAAAAACATGCCAGCTGATTGGTAACTCTAAATTGTCTCTAGGTGAGAGAGAAAGTGAATGGTTGTTTGTCTTGTTTGCCTCTATGTGTCCCTGTGATGGACTAGAGACCTGTCCAGGGTGTCCCCCGCCTCGCTCACAGCGACTGCTGGATATGGGCACCAGTGACCCCCACAACCCAAAAAAGGAAGATGTGGGTAAAGATAATGGATGGATGGATTATAAACACGATCAGTGATGACTTTATGCTTTTTTTTTTTCAGGCTGATGACAAGAGCTTTGACTTCAAACCTGGCTTCATGGCCTCCTTTTTGGATTTTCTGAAGACGGGTAAAAAAGAATCCAACCTGGAACAAGGACATGATGGAGGAGAAAAGCAGGCCCTGGACAGCAGTTCATCTCTAAATGGAGGAATAAGGCCCCTGTCACCACCTCCCCCTTCCTTACCACCGTCTCCTCCTCAGCAGCCCCCAAAAAGCTTCAGTGACAAGGGGTGTGACGAAGGGTCCGACCTGGCCCTTAGCAGCTGCCCGAGTCCCTGCAAGCCTCTGGACGAGGAGCTGAAAAGGAACCTGGAGACGCTGCCATCTTTCTCGTCTGATGAAGAGGACTCTGTCAGTAAGAACCAGGACCTGCAGAAAAGCATCTCCTCTGCCATTTCTGCTCTTTATGACACCCCACACTCACTGGCTGCTGTGATGGCCTCCGCCATGATCAAGGCCCAGCCCACTTTACCCCCACCTACGCCACAAGAGCCTTCCCTTAGCCCTCCTCTCCCTGCAATTCCTCCTCTCATCCCTACTGTGGAGAACACTAAAGAGGAGGCACTTATTTTCACTCAGCAGCACACAGAAGAGGAGGAGGAGCAAAGTCTAATCTCCCCACAGCCAAACGGAGAAAAACCAGCAGATCGAGGGTCGGAGCAAGAAGAAGAGCAGAAAGAGGACAGAGTAGAGGAGAGTGGGAATAAAGAACCACATGATCTGCAGAAAAAAGACACAGAGAGTCAAAAGGAAGAGGAAAGATCATCTGAAATGCAGTTTTTAGAAGTTCCTAAAGCTGAAGGTATTTCATTTGTTTGCCTATCCAATATAGGTAAAAGTACATTTTTGCTAACAAAAGAATCAGAATGAGAATTAGAATGCTTTTATTATCCTTGCACAGTGAAGTACAATGCAATTATTTTCTGTACAGCCGTCCTAAAGATGGACAGAAGTGTACAGGGGGCTGCATGACGCACTGCCCCTGTTGCTTAGATAAGAAAAAGGGAAGGAAACATAAGGAGAAATGTATAAAAAATGATCTTTCACACCGTGTCCTTGACAGGGCACGGTTTGAGGCATTAAAAAAAAAACGACCACAGCAAAGCACATAAATAGACATAATACTTGTGGAGTGGGTAGGGGTCCCAACACGGCCGCCAGGTGAGCGACACAGCCCTTTGGTGTCTTTGCATCTCCTAGGTTGCTGCGCTAGAGGAGGCGAGAGGCCAGTGGAGGCCTTGAGTTTGGGGAAGGTCCTAGCACAGCACAGTCCAGAGCCCCCTCCCAGCCATAGTCCTGATAAGAGGTGTTTGTTTATCAGTCAGCTCGGTTGAGCTCTGTCACAGGTCCATGACCTTGGGGAAGGGAGGGCTGGGGAGTGGGACAGAGCAGCTTTGTTTACATGATGTCCAAGGAGGAATTGAGATAAGTCTGCCTTCCAAGGCCAGGTCCAGATTCAGATATCAACATTGTTTTGGGTCAGGCTGAACTCACAGATTTCTGTGTCTGCCTTAACAGTCTCGCTAGTACATTCTCTCATGGCGACTCCAAACAGCAGAATTGTATTACTTATGCCAAGTTGTATGGAACACCAAAATGCTCAAAATTAAATAAATAAATAAAACATTATGAAATAAAAAATTTCATTTTTATTATTTTATTTCATAATCATGTTTTTCATGATGGCTTATTTATTTCATAATGCCACTTTCCAGCATGATGACTTCAGCTGTCAATCAACATCAGTGGGCGTGAAGGTCCAACCCAATGATGTTGATTGACAGCTGAAGTCATTCTGCTGAAAAGTGGCATTATGAAATAAATAAGCAGTTATGAAAAATGCCATTTTGAAATAAATAAGCTACACTGTATTATGAAAAACACAATTATCCATCCATCCATCCATCCATCCATTTTTGTCCACTTATCCGGGGTCGGGTCGCGGGGGTAGCAGCCTAAGTAGGGAGGCCCAGACTTCCCTCTCCCCAGCCACTTGGAGCAGCTCCTCTGGGGGAATCCCAAGGCGTTCCCAGGCCAGCCGAGAAACATAGTCCCTCCAGCGTGTCCTGGGTCTTCCTCTGGGTCTCCTCCCGGTGGGACATGCCCGGAACACCTCACCAGGGAGGCGTCCAGGAGGCATCCTAACCAGATGCCCGAGCCACCTCAACTGGCTCCTCTCGATGTGGAGAAGCAGCGGCTCTACTCCGAGTCCCTCCCGGATGACTGAGCTTCTCACCCTATCTCTAAGGGAGAGTCCAGCCACCCTGCGGAGAAAACTCATTTCAGCCGCTTGTATCCGAGATCTTGTTCTTTCGGTCATAACCCAGAGCTCATGACCATAGATGAGGGTGGGAACGTAGATCGATCGGTAAATTGAGAGCTTTGCCTTTTGACTCAGCTCTCTCTTCACCACGACAGACCGGTACAGCGCCCGCTTCACTGCGGACGCTGCACCTATCCGCCTATCGATCTCACGCTCCAGTTTTCCCTCATTCGTGAACAAGACCCCGAGATACTTAAACTCCTCCACTTGGGGCAGGACCTCCTCCCCGACCCGGAGAGGGCATGCTACCCTTTTCCGGCTCAAGACCATGGCCTCGGATTTGGAGGAACTGATCCTCATCCCGGCCGCATCACACTCGGCTGCAAACCGCTCCAGCGAAAGCTGTAGATCACGATCTGATGAAGCCAATAGGACCACATCATCTGCAAAAAACAGAGAAGCGATTCTAAGGTCACCAAAACGGATCCTCTCAACACCTTGGCTGCGCCTAGAAATTCTGTCCATAAAAGTTATGAACAGAATCTGTGACAAAGGGCATCTTGGCAGAGTCCAAATCTCACTGGAAACAAGCCTGACTTACTGCCGGAAATGCGGACCAAGCTCGGACACCAGTCGTACAGGGACCTAACAGCCAATATCAATGGGCCTGGTACCCCATACTCCCGGAGTACCCCCCACAGAACCCCCCGAGGGACGCGGTCGAATGCCTTTTCCAAGTCCACAAAGCACATGTAAACTGGTTGGGCAAACTCCCACGCACCCCCCAGGACCCTGTTGAGGGTGTAGAGCTGGTCCAGTGTTCCACGACCAGGACAAAAACCACATTGCTCCTCCTGAATCCGAAAAAACACAATTATGAAATAAAATAATAAAAATGAAAAAATTTTATAATAATGAAATTACTTATTTCATAATGCTTTATTTATTTACAAGTATTTACTTTTGAGTATTTTGATGTTCCATAAAGTCGAGCTTACAACTTCTCCCAGATTTATTCCTTCCTGTCATTCGTGGACACTGCCAGAAAGTTCTACGGTCCTGATAGGGATCAGCCTGCTCAGCTTGATACAGCACCACATATAGTGGTGGCCGAGATGGGGTAGAGGCAGGGCAGCCGACTCGGGACCGGGAAGTCCCAGGCATTCCCCCAGTCATTGCACATCTCGTGGTGTCTCTGAGCATGACAACCCATCCCCAGTCATCCCCCAAGCACCCCCAATAGCTGCCCACCACCCCACCTGGGGGCGGATGGGTCAAATGCAGAGAGCCAATTTCAACTTTGTATGGGAACATACAATGATGACAACACATAGCACATTATTATTATTATTATTATTATTATCATTATATAGTTCACACATAGTCTGAGCGCTGCCAAACTCGGCACATTCTCCACATTCCAGGCAGCTTAAACAGCTGCTGATGTTTCCGAATTTGTCGACAATCCAGATTTTCACCAACTCCAAACAGTAGAATCCAGTTATCATAGATTCAATTATATTTCCGTCAAAGTAAAAGGTTTTGCCTTCACCCCAACTACTGTTGAGAAAAAGTGATAAATTTTGTTGAGAGACCAGTTGATCAAATTCATCATTAAATTTGGAAGGTATGCAAAAAAGGGGCTCTGAAAAAGTTTTGCAGGACAAAAGAGCAAAGCAGGGATGGGCGAGGGACAGAGCAGAGGAGGATGTGCCTGCCTTCCACCAAGAGCAAGCAAGAAAAAAAAAAAAAGACAACAGGAATTACTGTTGTTTAGCTTTTTTTTGTGAAGATTTTTAATGTGCTTCATAAATTGTGTCAGCTGTTTATTAACCACTCATTATCATTTCAAACTGCAATTAATTATTAATCACCCTTTGCCTTCGATGCCCAGATTTTAAAATTATTATCTTATGATGAGAAGAGTTCCTTTTGTAGCCGTTTTGGTCAAACTTTCAAAAAACATACACACAATCGTATATGATATGTGCTCCGAGTTATGAATTTCTTATATACAACTAGGGATGGGGCAGATCCGATCCAGTATCGGTATCGGTATCCGATACCAGCATTATTTAAGTATCGGGTATCGGATCAAACCTGCCGATACTTTTCCGATCCAGTTTCAAAGAGCACTTGTGTTCAATCACATTCTGTGACTGCCCTTCTTAACATTGTCTGAGATAAACCCAATAAACCCTATTGTAAGGCTTAAGAGTGTCTTCATTGGGTTTATCTCACACAATGTTAAAATGAATAGTTTAGGTGCAAAAGTTCCATTATACAGAGTCAAATACCTGAACAGTATCGGATCGGGAAAGTATCGGTATCGGTCGATACTGAGTTAATAAGTATCTGTATCGGATCGGAGGTGAGAAATGTGGATCGGTGCATCCCTATATACAACCACATCAAATTTTAGCTCACCATAAAATGTGACAATTTTTGCAGTGGCAAATTGTTCCTTTAAGAGCTACGCCTTCAGATAGGATGATATATTGTAATATCCCATTCCAAGCTAATGCTGAAAACCACTACGAAGTTGACATCCAAGTACATCATGATGTCGGCTTACTTATGCTGTCACAAACAACAGCCTGAATATAAATACCACTTGACCACTAAACAGAGAAACCAACAGGGGTAACCCATCTGAACACAACCATGATTACCCAGAAGGACATGCAGCTCACACAGCTGCTTACATTCAAGTACAGCATGTAATTTCAATATGTCAAACTGAAATATGGCAATAACCCACAGAGCTTATGGTTTCTGTAAAATTTCATTATATAATTAAACCAAAACACAACTTTATTATAGAAAATATCTATGTAAACCTAAATAGGATATTTTCCATCATTTTTTAGAGCATCTACAGTTCCGGTGTGCAAGTTGCAATTGAATGTATTACAACTCTTTACCTGGCCCAAAACATAAATCAATAATCTAAAAAAGCTAAGTCTGGTCCTCTGGAAATAAAAAACAAACAAAGCAAAGCAAAAAAAAAAAAATTGTAGAAACGTTTCGACTTTCGTCCAAAAGACTTCCTCAGTCTGAGGTCTGGCAGAGGTTTGTTCAGCACGTGAAGCTAATGTTTAGAGGCCAGCTAAGCGGCAAGACGGAGGAGACCCTGTGCAACTATCTTCTTCTGTGGGTAGGAGAACGAGGCAAAGATATTTATAACACATGGCAGTTGACCAGTGATGAAGCTAAGAAACTAAATACCTATTGTGAACGGTTTGAACAGCATCTCATACCAAAGTCAAACACCATTTTTGCCAGATATAAATTTAATGAAAAAGTCCAACGGGAAAGAGAGTCATTCAATCACTTTGCAACCGAGTTAAAGCTACTCGCAATGTGGTTATGCTAACCGTGTTGAAATGGTCCGAGACAGGGTTGTATTTAAAACCAATTCCCCACAAATCAGAGAAAAATTGATGAGCCAAAATTGATTTAACACTACAAAAAGCCATAGGCTTTGCATGCTTATATGAAATTGCACAGGCACAATTAAAAGCCATGGTGAACCCACACACAAGCTCACAGCGAGCAGTGCCTGCACATGCAGTATCCTCAAAGCGTCAGAGCATGCAGCATAAAGGGAAAACAGCCCAAGGCTACAAGGTGGGAAAGCCATGTGGGAGGCGTGCACAGACATACAGCCCAAAAGATGAGTGTCCTGTAAAAGGAAAGAAATGCAAACAGCGTAATAAAATTAACCACTTTGCTAAAGCTTGGTGATCAGAAGCACCACATAGGCACAACTCAGTACACACTATTAAACCTGATGTTCACAATGAGGGTGGAGGCATTTTTATTGACTCCATAATTCAATTCAGTTTATTTATATAGCGCCAAATCACAACAAATTTGTCTCAGGGCACTTTACAGGAGCATTCACATACATATACAGGTACATAGAAAAGCCTATTAGTAACGTTCTCTACCTAAT
>JBBPBX010054423.1:0-23478 GCA_038048925.1 Garcialebias charrua | reverse complement strand
CACATGGTGTACTCTGGCGTATGCTGAGAATAACTTTATCCCACCATGACTCTGACAGTTCAACACCCAATTCCCGTTCCCATGCAGTTCTGGTTTTACCTGATGAGTCGGTCTCAATTGCCATAAGTTTTCCATAAATAATAGAAAGAGGAGATTTCAGATTAGGCTTCAAAGCTAGGAATTCGACCCATGGTGGGTCATTAGGCAAAGTTGGAAAATTTGGAAACCGTGATGAAACGCAATGTCTAATTTGGAAATAAAGAAATAAATGTGAAGTGGGTAGATTAAATTTAGAAGACAATTCTGAAAAACTAAGGAACAAACCATCTTCGTAAAGGTCTCTCATTGTTCTAATACCTCTCTCATGCCAAATTCTATAGGCAGCATTAGTAGATGCTGGAGAGAAAATGTGATTCTTTAATAACGGCATTTTATTAGATGGTAATACAAATTTAAAATGGGACCTAAATTGTGACCAGATCCTGAGTGTGGAAAGCACTATAGGATTTGTAGTAACAGAGGATAGTTTAATTGGTAATGATGAATAAATAATTGAGGCAGGTGAAAAAGATGCAGAAATCGATTGAACTTCAAGTTTGCACCAAATCAGATCCGGTGAATTTAACCAATAATTCAGTTTATGAATATGCGAGGACCAGTAATACATTGTAAAATTGGGTAGAGAAAGACCACCATTTGTGGTGAACTGTTGTAATAAAGAAAGTCTCATTCTGGGGGCCTTTCCATTCCACAAAAAGGAGGAGACCATCTGATCCAGGGACCTGAAGAACTGTTTGGGCAGAAACAAAGGGATGTTTTGATATAAAAACAGAAGTCTAGGTAGCACATTCATTTTGATAATATTAATCCTGCCTATTAGTGAAAGAGGGAGAGAGTTCCACCTCTGAAGGTCTGATGCAATTTGGGAGACTAGTGGGGTATAATTCTGAGAAAACATCGAGGGCAGAGTACGTGCAATATTAATTCCCAAATATCTAAACCCCGAGGGACTGAGCCTAAAAGGGATATCAGAAGGCTTAAGCTTTAAAGCTAATGAATTCACTGGGTAGCATTCGGTTTTAAGTGAATTAATTTTATAGCCGGAATACGATCCAAATTTTTCCAGAGTATTTAAAATTGGGGGAAGGCTACATAATGGGTCAGAAACATACAGGAGAAGGTCATCTGCATATAAGGACAGTTTAAGCTCGACGCCAGAGCGGATGATTCCGTGAAAAGAAGAAAGGGATCTTAGGGCAACAGAAAGAGGCTCAATGGCTAACGCAAACAAGAGGGGGGAAAGAGGGCAACCCTGTCTAGTACCACGCCCCACCGAAAAATAATCCGATTGGATGGAATTAGTAAGAATACATGCTTGAGGAGATGTATAAAGTAGTTTGATCCAGGACACAAACCTCTCTCCAAAACCAAACCTATTAAGAGCGGCAAAGAGATACTCCCATTCTACTCGATCAAAAGCTTTCTCGGCGTCAAGAGAAATGATTACTTCAGGAGACTTGGGGGAATGAGTTGAAAAAATTGTGTTCAATATTGTACGGGTATTAAAAAACAACTGGCGACCTTTGATGAATCCATTTTGTTCTTGTGAGATAATCAGAGGGAGAACTGTCTCAAGCCGAGTTGCGAGTATTTTGGACAAAATCTTAAAATCCACATTCAAGAGTGAAAGGGGTCTATAAGACTCGCAAGCAGTAGGATCTTTATCCTTCTTTAACAGGAGAGAGATTGAAGCTTGAGTCAAGGTGGGAGGTAGCAGGCCACGCCCGAATGACTCATTATAAACCTCGAGAAGAAGAGGGGCTATCTTATCTTTAAATTTTTTGAAAAATTCGGCAGAGAAACCATCCGAGCCAGGTGTTTTACCACTTTGCATATTCTTAATTGACTCTAATATTTCTTCTAATTTAATGGGAGCCTCAAGTTGGTCAGAAATCAATTTGTCTATCCTAGGAATGTCAATATTCTGAAGAAAGGCGAGTAGCTCGTTTGAGTCTGCTTGTAGTTCAGATTTATACAGATCGCAGTAGAATTTTTTAAAGGTGTCACTAATGGAGACAGGGTCTGAGACAAGGTTGCCCGATCGATCCTTGATTTGCGATATTGTGTGAGAGCTAGCCTTTCGTTTCAGTTGATGTGCCAAAAGTCTACTTGGTTTTTCCCCATGCTCATAATAAGTGGCTCGAGATCGGATTAAGAGACGCTCCGCATCAGATGTTGTTAAAAGATCAAGTTCCATTTGAAGATCCTGTCGCTGTTTCAGCAAATCGTGTGACGGATTAACGGCATTTTGCCTGTCAATATTCTGAATTTTTGTTGATATTTCTGATATCTTAGTGCGTAGATTTTTATTGACATTAGCTGAAAAAGAAATAATCTGACCACGAATATAGGCTTTTAATGTTTCCCATAATAGTGAGGGAGAAATTGTATCGCTCTTATTGAACATTAGGAAATCGTCAATTGCTGATAAGATGAATTTATTAAATGGCTCATCTGATAACAGGAGACTATTAAATCTCCAACGAGGACTAGAACGGGGTTTATTTATAAAGTTTATATCAATGCTTAGAGGAGAATGGTCTGAGATAACAATCGGATAGTATTCAGAAGAAGTGACTCTCTGCATTAAAGAGCTGTCAACAAAAAAATAATCTATACGGGAATAGGATTGGTGCACCTGCGAGTAAAAAGAATAGGTCCTTGTTAGTGGATTCTGTGCCCTCCATGGATCTACATATCCATTTTGGGACATAAAATCCAAAATAGATTTAGACATATTAGACTGTGTGCAGGGCCGAGACGAAGAGCGATCTAATGATGTGTTCATAACACAATTCAGGTCCCCAGCTAAAATTAACAGATGAGTGTCAAGATATGGAAGTGTGCTTACTAAATTGTTTATAAAGTCTGGGTTATCAAAGTTTGGTGCATAAATGTTCACTAATAAAACGGGAGTATGGAACAGAGAGCCCGCTATTATAAGAAATCTGCCATTTGTATCCTTCATTATTTTTGATGCTGTAAAATGAATATTCTTATTAAATAGTATGGCAACTCCTCTGGCTTTTGAGTTGAAGCTCGAGTGGTAAATCTCCCCAATCCATGGATATTTAAGCCTGACCTGATTTGAATTTTGCAAATGTGTTTCCTGTAGGAATATTACGTCTGGATTCAGGCGTTTCATATGAGAATATATTTTAGACCGTTTCACCGGATTGTTAAGACCTTTAACATTCCAGCTTAGGAATCTGACAGCAGATGATGTCGAGGAAGCTTTCAAATCAACAGCCATGTGACCTGTTGTTCATAATAAGGGTTGTAAAATATTGCCATCCTTCCCAATCCCCGCCCCCACCCCAGGAGAGAACCCCCCCCTTGCACTTGGCCCTTCCCCAGATGAAGGGACTGTGCAGACTCCAACAGGAGTCACTAGAAAACTTGTCCTTACGGTCAAATGGCACCACATCACAACCTGTACCAGGTGACTCCCACAGAACTAGCTAAATGAAAAGAAAATTTAAAATATGTAATAGGCACTAATCTGGAAGAGCAAGAACTCTTTAAAAAACAAACAACAAAAAAACAACAACTAAAAAAGCAGTGATTGTTAATAATAATAACTAATAGTAATAACATTCCCCAAATGCGAACCAAAGCCCACCATATAATCCAAAACATTAAATCCCTAAATGTAAATAAAACACACTGATTATAATTCTAAACATTAAAACCGTGAATGCAAACAATACACAGTAATTATAATTATAAACATTAAATCCGTGGATGCAAACAAAACACCCTAATTATATTTCTAAGCATGAATAGTAATAATAACTAATAATACTAACGTTCCCCGACTATGAAAAAAAAATAAAAATAAAAGAAGAAAGAAAAAAAAGCTGGCTAATTATATTTCTAAACATTAAATCCGTGAATGTAAACAAAGCACTCTAATTATGTTTTTAAACACGAATGACTAACTAATAACTAATAATACTAACGTTCTCTGGGTATGAAAGAAAAAGCACACTGATTATTATTTCTACCCATTAAATCCGTGAGTGTAAACAGAGCACTCTGATTATATTTTTAAAACATGAATAATAATAATAATAATAGTTACTAATAATACTGACGTTCCCTGAGTATGAGAAAAAAAAATAAAAATAAAAAATAAAAAAAAAGCACACTGATTATTATTTCTACCCATTAAATCCGTGAGTGTAAGCAGAGCACTCTGATTATATTTTTAAACATGAATAATAATAATAATAATAATAATAACTAATAATAATAATGTTCCCTGAGCATGAAAGAAAAGGCACACTGATTATTATTGCTACCCATTAAATCCGTGAGTGTAAACAGAGCACTCTGATTATGTTTTTAAACGTGAATAATAATAATAATAATAATGACTAATAATACTGACATTCCCTGAGTGTAAAACAAAGTACACTAATTATATTTCTCATTTTGCAATCGACTCGATGTACACACTCGCCTCTTCAGGGGACGTGAACACTCGTGTGGTTCCCTCATGCGTGATCTTCAGCCGGGCCGGGTGGAGCAGGCCGAACCGAACACCCTGGATGTTGCGAAGTTTGCGGCGACACTCAGTGAAGGCGGCCCGCGCGCGAGCCGTTCTGGCAGTGTAGTCGGGGAACACAAAGATATTTGTACCGTTCACTTTGATCTGCTGCTGCTCCTTCGCCTTCGCCAGGATTTTCACACAGTCCGTGTGGTAGTGTAGCTTAGCCACAATTGGACGGGGCCGCTCGCCTGCCTTCGGTTTGGGTACTGGGATGCGGTGAGCATGATCGAGCAGCGGGTCCTCCTCGAAGCCGAAGGCCTCCTTTAGCATCCGGGAGACCGCAGCCGTTGTAGCCGATGAAGGGTCATCCTCCGGGACACCGATAATCCGGATATTCTGACGTCGGGACCGGGATTCAAAATCGTCACATTTATCCTCCAGCTGTGCCACCGTCTTCGTGAGGCTCTCGACTTTTTTCCGGAGGCTAACGATGTCATCTGTGCAGGTGGAGACGGACTTCTCCACCTCTGCTACCGTTAGCTTTAGCCCCGTGAAGTTCTCCTGCACTGCAGCTAGCCCCGATGATAGCTCATTTTTGAAGGCGGACAGCTCGGCGTTGATCGACGAGAGACTTTCACCCAGAGCGGCTTGGAATTCTGCTTTAATTATAGCAGTAAAGTCCTCTCGGAGAGCCACCAGCAGCTCCTGTTTGAGGCTGCCGACGTCACAAACTGTAGCGGCAGCTGCTGCTTTAGACGGAGGAGGTGACCCAGGATAGCTCGAGGTTCCGCCACGAGTAGCAGGCCACAGGTGAGCTTCGATCGAACTTACTCCTTTAGCTCCTTTAGCAGGCTTTGGTGGCATTTTGGCGATCGAACAGGAGATATGCGTTGAATGTGTAAGTTGTCTATTGTTTGCGGTCAAAATCGGAAGAAAGTGCCAGGCATTAGTTGGAAAACAGGCCAGTTCCGCAGGAGCGCACCTGAACACAACTTATCCCACCGCCATTCAGCCGGAAGTGGTGACTATATTTATCAGATTATAGCTAAATGAATGATTTTGTAGTAAATGTCTTGCTTTACTGAGAGGTCAGTAAAGGTCATCACTGGACAGTTCAAAAGTACACAGGTGTCTTAAAAGTGGACAAGGTCATGCCCACTACATCTGTAAGAGCGCTCGTAAGTCGGGGACTACCTGTACTACAAATCTTATTCCAAAAAAGTTGGGACACTAAACCAATTGTGAATAAAAACTGAATGCAATTATGTGGAGATGGCAAATGTCAATATTTTATTCATCATAGAACATAGATGACAGATCAAAAGTTTGATCTGAGTAAATGTAACGTTTTATATGCTCAATTTCTTTTTTCCTGCCACTTATTGCTACTTGTCCCAACTTTTTTGGGATTTGTTGACACTGAAATTTTGAATCAACATTTTTTTTCCTCTTAGCATTCACCTCAAAATTCCGAAAAACGCCTAAAAAAGACATACCCAAATTAAATTAGAAGCTGTTCTTGAACCCTATGGAGTACAAGCAATTGGATGGTGTCTTTGTAAAGATAACACTTTGAATTTTTTGTTTCACCAGTGTTACGTGGTCACTCTTTTTGTTTGTTTTATTATTTTTATATTTTGGCACCTTTGACGGTTCACTGGTGGAGGGGGGCGGGGCTCAGCCAGTCTAAGTGTTTTTAGCTGCGCTGATAGCACACCTGCAGGGTGATTGTGACGGATGGAGTGGCGTGTTGGACGCTACTGCAGGAGTGGAGTTTTGTAAAAGAAGTAAATATCTTAAAGGACGGTGCGGAAGGCTCTGGAGAAAGAAACCGAGCATTCACCTCGGGACGGAACCCAGAGGGAGCGTCGGATGGTTTTGGCCGGGTTTGTTTTGGATGAACCGGCTGGACGCTAACAGATTACAGTACATGCACCGGGGAAGTTAACACGCCTGCTAACAACAACCACAGATGGAAACACAAGTGGTGCGCTTTTAAGAGAAAAGAAAACCTATAAAGGAAAACAAAAAAACAACAACTATTGAACGGTGACGGATGAAGGATCGTGCGGGCTCGCCCCTCCAGGATGTCAGCTGATTGAGACTCTGATCGGACATCTAAAAGGTAAGCCCCACCTCACTGTGTGTTCCGTCTCTGGTGCCAGTTTTGTTTCTTTTTGTTTCTTTTCTTTCTCATCGCGCACTTATAGTTGCGGTCCTACTCTCCAGTACAAAGAACGAGCTGGGGAGAGTAGCGATTCCGTAACAAGTGGGGGCTCGTCCGGGATGAGAAAGAAAATAAATAAATAAATAAATAAATAAATAAATAAAATAAAAAAATAAAAAAATAAAAAAATAATAAAAAAATGAAAGAGATAATAATTTAAAAAAAATATATATATATATAAACATATATAATTTTTTTTGTTTAAGGGGGGAAGTGTTACGTGGTCACTCTTTTTTTGTCTTTTGTTTGTTTTATTATTTTTATATTTTGGCACCTTTGACGGTTCACTGGTGGAGGGGGGCGGGGCTCAGCCAGTCTAAGTGTTTTTAGCTGCGCTGATAGCACACCTGCAGGGTGATTGTGACGGATGGAGTGGCGTGTTGGACGCTACTGCAGGAGTGGAGTTTTGTAAAAGAAGTAAATATCTTAAAGGACGGTGCGGAAGGCTCTGGAGAAAGAAACCGAGCATTCACCTCGGGACGGAACCCAGAGGGAGCGTCGGATGGTTTTGGCCGGGTTTGTTTTGGATGAACCGGCTGGACGCTAACAGATTACAGTACATGCACCGGGGAAGTTAACACGCCTGCTAACAACAACCACAGATGGAAACACAAGTGGTGCGCTTTTAAGAGAAAAGAAAACCTATAAAGGAAAACAAAAAAACAACAACTATTGAACGGTGACGGATGAAGGATCGTGCGGGCTCGCCCCTCCAGGATGTCAGCTGATTGAGACTCTGATCGGACATCTAAAAGGTAAGCCCCACCTCACTGTGTGTTCCGTCTCTGGTGCCAGTTTTGTTTCTTTTTGTTTCTTTTCTTTCTCATCGCGCACTTATAGTTGCGGTCCTACTCTCCAGTACAAAGAACGAGCTGGGGAGAGTAGCGATTCCGTAACACCAGTCAAATTTGTTGTATCTGTTATTATTTTGTATTCATTGAAGTGAGAGCACACAGAAATAAAGCGTTTTTCTTGCCTCGCCTGAAAATGTTTATATGTGTCAAGCACCTGCACACTGATACAACAAGATGTTGATTTGAATTTCATATGAACCTAAAGACTGAAGTATTTACTAATACAGTTTCAAATTTGAAGTCAATAGCATAAAAATTGAGGATTTTGTGCCTGTTTTTGTATGTGCATGTTTATGCGGAAATCAGTAAATCCAAACATGCCCAAAACATGCCCAAAACTGTGCCAAACTGTGCCATGCTGGGTAACACCTGTATTATGTCAACTTCAAATGTCTGAATACTTCTGAATACTTCAACATACTTCAGTGTGACTGTCTATTGAAAGCTTACATCAGTTACATTCATATATTTACTCTCAAGCTGATAGAAATACAGTAAATGTAACATGTCACGCTCGTAACTCAAGGACCACCTGTATATATCACAAGCTGAAATTTCCTCCACAGGTCGAACTGCCTTCAACCCAGATAAAAATCAGATAACAAACAATAGCTCCCAGTCCCACTAAGCCTCACAAAGGCACCACAGGGGTCACCATTCAAAGCCCCCCCCCCCACACACACACACACACGCACACACACACAAACACGCACCAAGAGAGCAGCTGAAATCACCTTTGTCAGAGAGGAATGACTTTCTTTCCTTCTAAATCCACTTCTAGAAGCTGTCCTGAGATGTATTTAATTTTTCTATTGCATTTATCCATGGCTAAAGAGTGAGCGAAGTGAACCCAACCGTGCGTAAAAGTCAACAAAGCGCTCCTTACCTTATTACGCACGGAGCAGCTGCTGCTTGATCCTCTCTTATGCCTCATCCTCACCTAAAGCATATTGCGCTTCCAAAAATCTCCAAATGCACTGTACTGGCTGCTTGTCAACAGATGACTGTCCTCATCTAACGCGTCTGCAGTGGGAGGAGGAGCGTGTTGGTCCTCTTCCGCTCCGGTGTTTGTTTATTTCCGGTCTCAGAAAAATGGCAGACGCAATACGAAGAATTGCCTTGTTGTACTTAATCTACAAAGCAGCAACACGCAGACGCCGTGCACAACGACGATTCTGGATTCACCCCACATGAGAGGCGTCATGAATTCAGTGAATTTCACCATCTGATGATCCAAGAGCTGCGCGCAGACGAGGAGCGCTTTCAGCTGTACTTCCGTGTCACCCGCGCCCAGTTTGACGACCTGCTGTAAGTTTCTCCTTCATGTTTACCGCGGGATTTTTTTCATCTGTTAAACGTTTCGCACGGTGCCCACCTAATTCCGTCCCGTCGTCGTGGCGTGATCACATGGCAGAGTCTCTCCTGATTGGTCCTGATTGTTTGCTGCTGAGCAGCGAGCTGAATCTAGCTGTGGAAGCACGGAATGGCGTGCTTCCACAGCAAGGCATCCGAGCAGCACAGTCGCTGCTCGGATGCGATGCTGGAGTAGAAAACAGCTGCTGCTCACTTTCGCGCTGCTTGCATGCTGTGGATGCGCCGCGACACGACCCGCTGCTCCAAGATTCGCGTCCCCATAGACTTCAATGTAAAATGGCTGTTTCGGCTGCGCGAGATGCGTGCGGTGGGGAAGTAGCATTACGCAGTGAGTTTTCCACCCCCCATGTGACTCAAACCATGGAATGTCACATGTCTATACAACGGCAATTTCATTGGCTAAAAGACTGTGGGGTGAGAATTAGTGTGACATTTGATTGGACAACACCCCACGTGGGGGAAGGGGGGGGGGGTGGATTTTTGCTTGGTGACTCTCTGGGACATGATTGGCTGTAGAAACTGAAAAGTTTCAGTCAGTTGGTCAAAATTGGTGTCAATCAAAAGCAGAGAGCCTATGGAAGAGTTTTATAGCGCCAGAACCTACAAAGCTTCCATATTTGGGAAATCACGATCTAACACTTGCAAATTAGGCTCAAACGGGCCCGCGGCCGGGCCCGTGACTGTTAACAGGCTAACGAACAGCTGGAAGACCAATTAACACTACCGTATTCTCCGGCGTATAAGTCGCACCTTTTTGCCTACATTTGCCTACATTTCTAAGCCCTGCGACTTATAGGCCGGTGCGACTTATACGTCGATTTTTCCAACATTTTGGTCATAATGTGACTTTGGTCAAAAGCTCCAAAAATGGTGCAGTACCAGTTTCGGCCGCTATGGGCGCTAAGAAACCCTTTACAGTACCTACACTGTTGACATCTGCCTGGTCCAAAAATGGTGCAGTGACACAGAAGATGAAGACTTCAATGGTGCGACCTATAGGCCGGTGCGACTTATAGGCCGGTGCGACCTATACGTTGATTTTTCCATTTAATTGGGCATATTTGGCTGGTGCGACTTATACTCCGGTGCGACTTATAGGCCGACGAATACGGTAATTACCGGTAGGTCAGCTGAAAACATGATTGGGTATAAAAAGTGCTTCTCAGAGTTTCAGTGTCTCTCAGAAGCCAAGATGGTAAGAGGATCATCAATTCCACCATTGTTGCGCAGAAAGATAGTGCAGCAATACCAGAATGGTGTTACCCAGCGTAAAATAGCAAAGACTTTTAAGTTATCATCATCAACCGTGCATAACATCATCAAAAGATTCAGAGAATCTGGAACAATCACTGTGCGTAAGGGTCAAGGCCGTAAAACTCTACTGGATGCTCGTGATCTCCGGGCCCTTAAACGTCACTGCACCTCAAACAGGAATGCCACTGTCAAGGAAATAACAGAATGGGCTCAGGAATACTTCCAGAAAGCATTGTCAGTGAACACAATCCACCGTGCCATCTGCCGTTGCCAGCTGAAACTCTACAGTGCAAAGAGGAAGCCATTTCTAAGCAAGCTCCACAAGCTCAGACGTTTGCACTGGGCCAGGGGTCATTTAAAATGGAGTGTGGCAAAATGGAAGACTGTTCTGTGTCAGATGAGTCACGATTTGAAGTTCTTTATGGAACACTGGGACGCCATGTCATCTGGACCAGAGAGGACAAGGATAGCCCAAGTTGTTATCAACGCTCCGTTCAGAAGCCTGCATCACTGATGGTATGGGGTTGCATGAGCGCTTGTGGCATGGGCAGCTTGCATGTCTGGAAAGGCACCATTAATGCAGAGAACTATGTTCAGGTTCTAGAACAACATATGCTCCCATCTAGACGTCATCTCTTTCAGGGAAGACCCTGCATTTTTCAACAAGATAATGCCAGACCACATTCTGCAGCAATCACAACATCATGGCTATACCATACCATACCATTTTATTTGTAAAGCACTTTCAACAGGAACAAGTCCACACCAAAGTGCTGGACAAACAAACAAACAACAGGCAACACACAATGAAGTACAACACGAAAGACATAAAAACATTGCAGATCATAAATAAAACGATCAATACAAATCAGCTGGTGTTGAAAGCAACAGAATAGTAATGAGTTTTTAACTGGGATTTGAAAACTGCGAGGGAGGGGGCCTCTCCGACAGGTAGAGGTAACTCATTCCAGAGTCTTGGGCCTGCTACGGAGAAGGCCCTGTCACCTCTGCGCTTCAAGTGAGTTACTGGAACTCTTAAAAGTACCTGGTCCGCTGACCTCAAAGCACGTGGTGGAACATATGGGTGTATCAAATCCGAGAGATAGGCGGGGGCGAGGCTGTTCAGTGATTTGTAGACGTACAGGAGAATTTTGAACTGGACTCTAAGATGAACCGGTAGCCAGTGCAGGGAGGCCAAGACTGGTGTAATGTGCTCTCTTCTGCGTGTACTGGTTAAAAATCGGGCTGCTGCGTTCTGAACCAGTTGTAATCGAGCAATGGTGGCCTGACTGACGCCAAGCAGAAGTGAATTGCAGTAATCAAGCCTAGATGTAATAAATGCGTGAATCACTGTCTCCAGGTTGTTTTTTGATAATATGGGCTTCAGCTTAGACAGACGCCTCAGCTGGAAAAAACAGGATTTGACGATCATGTTTACATGACTGTTGAGTTTCATGGAAGGATCCATTATCACTCCCAGATTTGTGACTTTTTGTTTTTCAGATGGGGGTAGAGCAAAAAGGTCGATGCAGTGGTTCGAAGTCGTGTCATTGGGAAGGAACAGTATGGCTTCAGACTTCTTATAATTGAAACTTAAGAAATTTAAAGCCATCTAGTCCATGATGTCAGTCAGGCAGTCGAGCAGAGGCTGAATAGAGCATGCCGTGGCGTAGTGGTAAGGGCAGTCGTCTCCCGATCGGAAAGTTGGCGGTTCGACTCCCGGGACCCGCACCATGTGTCGTTGTGTCCTTGGGCAAGACACTTAACCCTGAGTTGCTCCCGGTAGGACTGGAAAGCACCTTGCATGGTAGTCTGCCGCCACCGGTTTATGAATGTGTGTAGCATTCAATATATGTGTAGCACTTTGAGATTTTCAGTAATGAAAAGTGCGTTATAAATTGAATTAATTATTATTATTATTATTATTATTATTATGTCCCATCCTGCCTTAGGGGAAGGTAAATTTGACAGTCATCGGCGTAGAGGTGGAAGGGTATGTTGTGTTTCCGGAAAATAGCACCAAGTGGCAGCAGGTATAAGGAGAATAAGAGAGGACCCAGGATGGACCCCTGCGGAACCCCCCATTTAAGAGCTGTCATTGCAGAGCTAAAATCATTGATGGAGACACAAAAGGACCTGTCAGAGGTAGGATCTGAACCAATTGAGGGCTGACCCTGTGATGCCCACCCACTGCTCCAACCTAGCAATAGCCGTGTTTCCATCAAGGTTTCTAGGTGCGCATTTTGAAGTAGCGCAGCAGAAAAGCTTAATGGAAACGGCAAAATGCGAGGTTACTTCCTGAAATACGCTAAAAAGTTTATACGCTCGCTTGAGGTGGTTTTTGGGATTTGAGATGCGCTAAACGACAGATGGAAACACATTTTCCGACTCATTTCTGACGTAGCGAACATTCACGTCACGTGACGTTCAGCTGTTTCCGCTCCGGACAACATGTAACATCGCTAAAACTAGTTGGCATGACAGAATAAATACAACTCGCCCGATAGCAACACGTACCTGAAATATTCTCTCCATTTTGACGAGATGTGTGGCCGGGTTCTGTTTTCAACCGCTACTTCCTGTTTACTGTAGACATGCGCAGTGCTGACGTCTGACGTAATGACGCTGACGTCTGACGTAATGACGCTGACGTCTGACGTAATGACGCTGTGCGCGGCTTGGAAGAAGCGCTTCAAGCCAGTAGATGGAAACACTTCTGATCTGCATTAATTTGTATTTACATATTTGCGAGGTAGCTCAAAATTCGAAATGAAAATGGATGGAAACACAGTTAATGAGGATCTCATGGTCGATGGTGTCGAAAGCGGATGAGAGGTCCAATAAGACCAGCAGCACAGAGTCACCTGTGTTTGTGGATAGGAAGATGTCGTTAAAAACCTTCAGTAAGGCAGTCTCAGTGCTGTGGAGAGATTTGAAGCCAGACTGGAATAGCTCGGGGATAGCGTGATCCTCCAGGAAGCACTTCAACTGGGACTCAACTATTTTCTCTAGGAGCTTAGAAACAAATGGGAGTCTGGAGACAGGCCTGAAGTTGGATACTACTGAGGGTCGAGGTTTGGTTTTTTCAGGAGAGGTTGAACAGCAGCATGTTTTAATGATTTTGGCACCACACCCGAGGATAGACTGCTATTTACAATAGAGAGAATGGAGGGACCTAGAGTGTGAAAAACCTCCTTTAGTAGCCGAGGGGGGACCACATCAAAGGGGGAACCAGATGGTTTCAGGCTGTACATGACCTGCTCTAGAGAGGACAGAGAGACTGGTTCAAAATAGTCAAATACAGCAACAGATTGAGGTGGGATGGATGGATCATGAGTTGGAGGAGAAATGAGAGCCTGGGTGGTCACACATTTTATCCAAAAAGAAATGTTGGAAGTTCTGGCACAGCTCAGTCGAGGCTTCCAGGGGTGATTGTTCAGTGAGGTGGAGGACAGACAGGCTATGTAGGAGAAGGATCCGGGTACTGTAATCAGGGGCGTAACTTTAGGTCTAACATTGGGGGGGTTGTGATTAACAATAAACACGAAAAAATTGTACACTATACGCTTCGGTGTTTAATACGCGTCATCGCCACGCGACGCGTCAGCTTTGTCCTGATCAAGATGGCGGCGACAGGACCCAGCCAGTACGAAGAACTTCACAAAGAAACACGGTAAAAACAATTATTTCTTTGCGAGAAAAAATATATTACTAAGCTGACTTTATAGAAGACGTGTTCCTGAGTTTAACGAAATGTTCAAATCAGCTGGATTAAAAAAAAAAAAGTTCGCTGATTTTTATGCAGGCGCCAGGCGGGTCAAACCGGACGCTTTCTTTCTTTAAATTTAGCTAAATAAACGCTTAAAAATATACAGTATTTCTTCGCTGACTTATGGGTGATAGTAGACGTACTCCTGAGTTTAACGAAATGTTCAAATCAGCTGGATTTTAAAAAAAAGTTCGCTGATTTTTATGCAGGCGCCAGGCGGGTCAAACCGGAGCTTTCTTTCTTTAAATTTAGTTAAATAAACGCTTAAAAAATATATTTCTTACCTCACTACAGCAGACGGGCTCCTGAGCTGAACCAAATGTGAAATCAGCTGGATTTAAAAATCCGCGGTGTGGTTTATGAGTGGTATCTTGCAAACAAAAACAGCTACCGGTACATCCATAGCAGGGAGCGGGCAGCCAGAGTAATCAGTCCGACCAAAGGAGGCCTTTTTCGGACACATGCATGTAGAAACTTCTGGGCAACTTCATGAGCAGCTCCGTGACTCACGTGACTTCCTGTAGCCGGTGGGATGGGTGATACCAAATTATTTGCAGGGGAGGGGGTCAGTCCTCAGGGAGTTTGCTTAAAAACACGCAGCAATTTTACTAAAAAATTTGAATGAATAAAGAAAATCAATTATTGATGTAAGATATGTATAATGACGAAATGATGTCATTTTATTGGGGGGGTTGAAATGACTGGATCAAATTATTGGGGGTGTTAAAACCCCCCCATCCCCCGTGTAAATTACGCCTATGACTGTAATGTCCAGCCTGCAGTCCAGATCTTTCACCTATAGAGAACATTTGGCGCATCATAAAGAGGAAGGTGCGACAAAGAAGACCCAAGACGATTGAACAGTTAGAGGCCTGTATTATACATGATGGGAGAGCATTCCTATTTCTAAATTTGATAAACTGGTCTCCTCTGTCCCCAGACGTCTGTTGAGTGTTGTAAGAAGAAGGGGGGATGCAACACAGTGGTAAAAATGGACTTGTCCCAACTTTTTGGGGATTTGTTGATGCCATGAAATTTTGAAACAACATATTTTTGCTTTAAAATGATACATTCTGATGGAGATGTTCAACATTTATCATCTAAAACTAATTACTCTGACCCAATAATTATAACCCAGCTCACTTATATCAAATATTCTCTTTTCCCTTTTAACACTTATATTTGATAGTACAAACATGTTTGTTTGCTTTTCTCCTTGATACAGAAAAGACAGTCTTCTAGCCTTGACAATGTTTGGATTAGATGTTCTTGTTGGATCAGAACCATGACTTGTTGTTTTATCTTTAAGACGTCAGAGCTTGTCAACTCCACCTCCTTCTTGTTTAAATAGCTTGTCATGTCCAGCACAATTCGGATTTGTGCTGGACAATGTATTTGAGACCAAACTAAGTTTCAAAAGTCATTAAAAAGCCTTCCCCTTTGCAAAGTTGTTTTGTCTGTGTTAACACAATTCTCTTGTTTATCTTGTGTGGTTTTTATTAAGGTAACAGGGGTTTAAAATCCCCATCACATTCTCTCAGTTTAAACTTTTGATCTGTGATTTGTGTTCTATTCTGAATAAAATATTAGATGTTGGCACCTCCACATCATTGCATTCAGTTTTTATTCACAATTTGTTTAGTGTCCCAACTTTTTCGGAATCTGGTTTGTAGTTTAAAAATAAGAATATTAACTTTACCCAGTGAAAAGGTGACATTTTAATAAACACCAACAGTGAATTTCAGTGGTGGTGGTGGGGTGGTTACTGTTCTATGATTTAGCGATAGACCTGGGGCCTCATGTACAAAGACTTGCGTGGATTTCTTACTGAAAAGTTGCGTACGGTCAAATCCAGAAAACTGCGTACGCACAAAAAAATCCAGATGTATCAAACTGTGCGTACGCCGCAATCCACGCACATTCCTTTTGTACATCACAATCAATGTGGAATTGAGCGCACATGAGAGAGTGGCCGACTCCACCTTTGACACGCCTCCATATAAATATGCAAATTCATTTAAATATGCCCTGCACGTTAGGAATGTCGTCTTTGCTCTATTGCAAATCATGTCGAAACGTGGAAAAAAGAGTAACTTCACGGACTGTGAACTGGAGACACTTCTGAGTGACGTAGAGAGGCACAGAAAAAGGTTTTGTTTGGCACGCTCAGCGCACAACAAACCGTCCACTTTTAAACGAGAAGTTGACCAAGCTATTCTAACATGCCTAAATAGGTCAGTGGGTAGCGTGTTTGCCTTCCGTCCCAAAGATCATGAGTTCGATTCCCGCATGGTACAACGTTCTTTCTTTTTTTTAATTCATTCCAGATTTAAAGAACACAAGAAAACTATTTAGAAAGAACAACATGAAATGAAACAATACATGAAATGAAGGAAAAAGAGGATTTCTTGTGTTTTTTTTTAATAGTTTTCTTGTGTTCTTTAATTCTGGAATGAATTAAAAACAAAGAAAAACGTTGTTTTCATTTAAATATACCCTGCAACAGAGGAATGTCGTCTTGTCCCATCATGCATCACGTTCTTCAACTGCTAAAACAGCTAAAAATGAACAGCAAACAAGAATTTAAGCTGTGCAGAACTATTCAGTCTTTCTGTTTTTTATATTTTTTGCAGGTTATATTCTGATTGCGTCCATGTGGATGTAATAATTGTTAATCATGTGTGTTTGGGTGGAAATAATAATTATTTCCCCATCATGAACAGTTTCCAGAATCACCTGTAAGTGTCGCCAAAGGAACAAAAACCACAGAAACGTGCGTACGCCAACACTGGAGCTGCCGTGGCGGTGCGCACATTTCCACGTTCAGTTCTGTTTTGATACATACGGAGTTTTGCGTGGATAATGGCGTACGCACGTTTTTTGTGCGTACGCACCGTTGATACATGAGGCCCCTGATCATAACAGAAAATGACCTGGTATCATGCAGCCTTCACAACATTAAATTATACTGTGCCAAGCAATGACGCAAAAAAACAAACGTTTTTAGTCCGTTTTGTCAGCCTGTGTTTAATTATTAAAACAAAATAATTTACAGGTTCCTTCCTTCATTGGTGCCACAGTTTCCACACTTCATAACTTTTATTGACCTTTCCTTCACAATCCACTTGGAAAAACATCCATCTCCTTCTCCCATCAGTGGCGGTTCTAGACCAGTTGTACTGGTGGGGCCAAGCTGGGGCCAGAGGTTTTGTCAGAGGGGCACGTTCATCTCGGAGAAAAAGACAGATTCGAAATCTTACTTGACTCTTATTTTTTTAAAGCAGTGATTAACCATTGTAACCAAAGAAAATAGTTTAAAAAATCAAATGAGAAAAATATAAAACATTTTACACAGTATTTGTATTGACTGAATAAAATATATTAATAAGCAAATAAAATGATAATGAAAATAACTGTTAGGTGAAGTCTTGGTTCAGTTTCTCAGTCCAAAATTATATACAGGTAACAACATTGGCTGCCCTACTATCACAGCAACTGTATTCTGCGATTTTGATGAATACAAAATCGCAGAATTTCATGATTTCTGGCATCATGATTTCTGGCAAACCGATCAACAAATGAGTGACTCATTTGTTGATCGGTTTGCCAGAAATCATCAAATTATGTTTGTATTCTGCATCTGTCTGTTAGCAAAATATCTTATGAACAACTGAACAGATTTTGATTAAACTTTCAAGAAATAATAACTGAATGGCTCTCTACGACTGGTTGACTTTTAAAGTACATCCAATTCAAGATGGCTGCCACAGCTAACTGAATTTAAAAATCACAAAATTGATTACAACTCAGTCAATTTGACAAAAATGGAGATTTTTTCATTCAACCTTTATTTAGTCAGGTAAATCTTTTGAACCTCATGGGCTCATTTACGAAAGCGACCTGCTAAAACTAAAGAACAATGAACAGCAATGGTAGAATTTCCTTAAACAATAAACAAACAAACAATAAACAATAGACAATAGAAGAGAAAAGAGAAAAAAAATATATATATATATTTTTTTTTTTTTAACAAAGTATCAAAAAACTAGCAAAACATTATAAGGTATATGTATAAAATCAAAGACAGGAACAAATCTGCATTGGTTTTTGCCAGGATTCCAACAGATTCTGAAAACCATTTAGAGAAGTCAAGGTCGAGAGCTTCAGATCTTTTTGTAAGATATTCCATGAAGCAGGAGCGGAGTAGGAGAAGGCCCTTTTTCCAAGTTCAGTCCTCACTGACGGAACACTGCAGGTAATCATGTCCTGAGAGCGCACGCTGTAGCTGCACTCACGCAAAGACATGTAGGAGGAGATGTATGAGGGCAGCAGACCAAGAAGTGATTTGAAGATGAAAATGTACCAGTGGAAGAGTCTGCGTGAGGTTAATGATGTCCAGTTAACCAGTGAATACAGGGTGCAGTGGTGGGTACGATAATCACAACCAGTTATGAATCTTAGTGCACCATGATAGACAACATCCAACATCCGCAGGGTGCTTGTAGGAGCATTCATGTAGAGAATGTCACCGTAATCAATGGAGGGAAGGAAAGTCACAGATACAAGGCGTTTCCTAACATTCAGTGTTAGACATGATCTGTTTCTGAAAAAGAAACCCAGTTTAACTTTCAGTTTCTTCACTAGGTTTTCCACGTGGAGTTTAAAAGAGAGATGTGAATCGATCAGGATACCCAGATATTTATAGGAATCAACAAACTCAATAGGGACACCATTTGAAGATAAAATCAGAGGAGGATCTGCTGGAACCGCCTTCCTATTTGAAAAAAACATCCCTTTTGTTTTATCAGCATTTAGGACAAGTTTGAGACGGAACAAATCTGACTGGATGATGTCAAAAGCGGATTGCAGTAACTGGAAAGCCTTAGCTACTGTTTTAGCTCGGCAATAAACAACTGTATCATCAGCATAGAAATGTAAGGATGCATCAGGGATGCAGTGACCTACATTAGCTATGTAGATTGTAAAGAGAGTGGGTCCTAAAACTGAGCCTTGTGGTACACCATTTTTAACTGTTAAATAGCTGGAAAAGTACCGTTATGTTGAACACATTGCCTCCGATTGGAAAGATAGTTAGAAAACCAACCGATGGTGTGATCAGAGAAACCGATTTCTGAGAGCTTATGACACAGGATGTTATGATCCACAGTGTCAAAAGCTTTAGACAGGTCTAAGAAAAGTGCAGCACAATAGTCCTTAGCATCCAATGCTTCAACAACATCATTCAGAACCTTCAGAGAAGCAGTTGTTGTGCTGTGTTTTTTCCTGAAACCAGATTGATGAAGAGGTAAGATGTTAAATGAGTCCAGATAGTTTTTGATCTGAGAGTTTATCAGTTTTTCTTGAACCTTGGCTAAGATGCAGAGTTTAGAGATCGGTCGATAATTGTTCAGTGAGGTGGGGTCACCTCCCTTCAGCAAAGGAAGAACAAAGGCTGTTTTCCAAGCATCCGGAATGGTGTTTTGGCTTATGGACAGATTAAAGATGTGGGTCACAGGGACTGTGATGATATGAGCAGCCAGCCTTAAGAAATAAGGTGGAAGTTCATCTGGACCTGCAGATTTTTTAGGATCAAGATCATTTAACAGTTTATTTACCTCACTGACTGAGAACGGAGAAAAAGAGAAGGTGTGATTAACAGATGGTTGACTTGTAGGAGGGATTTGATTTGTAGAAGTTTGATTATTAGATAAAGTGGCTGATTTTCCGTTTGTAACTGTGTCAAATAATGAACTAGAAGCAACAAAATGTTTATTGAAACAGTTCAGGATCTCGTGCTTATTTGACACAGGAACAGAGTCAACAAGTTGCTCAGACTCAGAAGAAATTTGTAGTCAGCCTGTCCAAGGCTGCTTGGGAAGTCTGATTACCATATTTTCCGGAATATAGGTTGTGGCTTTTTGCCTAATTTGCATGCCCTGCGACCTATAGAGAGGTGAGACCTATTTATGGATTTTTCCCCATATTTTTAGACCAATTTTTGGCTCAGATGTGACCGTTTTTCATTTTGGCAGAAAATGGTGCAGTACCACTTTTGTCTGCTAGGGGACACTTCCAGAGAGTCCACTGACCGTTTCCAGCTCACGTGTCCGAAAAAAGCCTCCTCTGCTTGGACTGACTCTGTCGTTGCCCGGCCTCCTGGTCTGGAGGTAAATACTGTTAGCTCTGTGTTTGTTAGTCAAGCCAAGTCAAAGTCAAAGTCAAATTTATTGTCAGAACTGCAATATGTACAGGACATACACAGGATTGAAATTGCGTTTCTCTCAGTCCCTCGGTGCAACAGTAACCATTTAAACACTAAAACACTAAAACATTTAATAAACATAAGCATAAAATAGTAAAAGTGTAACACTGTCCTGAGTTTTTGCATAGTAGTATAAAAGTATGAAAATTTACACCAACACTAAAACACTAAACATTTAATGAACATAAGCATAAAATGAAATAATAAAAGTGTAATACTGTCCTGAGTTTTTGCATAGTAGTATAAAAAGTATAAAAAGTATATCTATAAAATAAACTGAAGGTTCTAGCATTGACATTTGCAAAGAGTGGCAAAGCAGCATATGAGTTAATGTACACAGTATATGTATGAGGTAGTTGATGTTGGTATAGAGGCAAAGTGGCATATGCAGTAAGGCACATAAGGCACATTGGGCATCCTTAAATAAGGCTAGTCAGAGAATACTGTATATGTATCAGCAGTAGTGTAGATATAAAAGTAGTGTAAATGTAAACAGTAGTAATAAATGTAAACAGTAGTAATAAATGTAAACAGTATTAATAAATGTAAACAGTGAATGTAAACAGTAGTATGACTATAGGCAGTAATGTAATACAAACATTAGTGCAAATATGAGAAGTAGTGCAAACTGAATGAGCACATGACCGAGAGTTTAGTGAATGACCCGTTTGATGACACAGAGTCCAGTGTTAAAATCTTTGAGTTGTGTGGTAATGTGTGAGAAAGTTTTTTTGTGTTAAGGCAGTTCAAATGGGAGCATTTGGTTATGGTTAGCTGTTTGTTAGCAAGATAAGTCAAGAACCACTCGGCGGATTTTTGTGAAACTTACAGAATGTAATCACTGTAATGATACAACCTTGAGTTTTGAAACACGTCTCTGATCACTCTCAGTAATGAACTTTTTGGGAGTTTTCCTGAAGGGACAATAATACTTTTATTACTTTTAATTTGAATCAAACATAATAAATTAAGTCATCCAGAGACTTCTTTTAATTTGTGTTAATTCAAATGTCATCAATGAATAACTTGTGTTACTTGTATAAGCATGTTTGATAGTCAAAGACTGGTTAATTCGAACTGTTTGATTCAAGTTGGAAATCCAATGTTATTTCAAAATGATGGGTACTTCTTTATATGATGAATCAAATGGTGAAAGTGAATTAATATGTCAGACTGAACTCAGTTTGTTAGAAGTTAGAACACAGTTTTAATCAGTTGTTTTATGAAGCTGGCTCCAGTCAATCTGCTTCTCTCTCTTCATTCTAAACAACTTCTTCTCTGTTCTAAAAACTGATATCCGAGTGACCTTCATTCCACTGGTTCGTTTGGACCAAGGGGGAAAGAACAAGTCACTGAACACAGATCCTTGCTCTTAAAGTTCTAAGCTTTTGCTGGAACTGACTACGTTTTGCTGAGGTCCTCAAGCCATGATGAGGTTCCCCAAAGAGCTGAATGATCGTCTAGTCACACGCTAAGGACAGGTCATTCAGTTAAAAGATTTATAACATGCCTGTTATAAATCTACTTCAAGCCGTGAAAAGCTTCACTTTATTGACATTCTTTTAAGGAACGTCTAATCTTGAAAACAACACCAGGAGCTGCTGTTACTTTCGGTTCGAGTCAAGGCACACGTCTGGAGACGCTGAGAACGGTAAACGAACTGACCAAACTGGACCGAGGGAGATTGACCATCTTCACGAGGTAACAAGTCGTCAAATGCTTTACCAAGTGTACCAACGTGTAGACGTGATCGGCCGGAGAGCTGCCATGTTTCTGGTTAAAACACTTCAAGATAATAACTCTCCTCATCCTCCATCTTCTCTTCTTCCACCATTTTTTCTTCACTGAAACTTTCTTACTTTAAGTAACTAAACTTTAAGTTATTGTGCCAGCAGAGATATAAGTTATTAACACCCATAACTTGTTCTGTTGTTCCTATGAAATTACGGACGCTTGTTTCATGTATGCTGAAGTTAATTATAGGAAAAATGATCAACCAATCATGTACATAATGTGTGATGTAATTTGATTATGTTAAATAAGAAGAATCAAGAATCAAGAAGAATCAAGAATCAAGAAGGTTTATTAACATTGCATCAATTTTCATCGGTACAACGTAAATATGTAGTTTCAGACATCCAGGAGATAGAATGAGTGCAAACAAGCTGCAGCTGAACAAAGCATGATAACTCTTAGCGCGGCCAGGCCCAATCTGTCCCCAGATGAAGGTCAAAAGCAGGAAAACAGGATAAGACACGGGGTTTACAGCGTTGATATTAAAAAAAGATGAATCACGTTTTGTCTTCAAGACACCGCGTGAATCAGTAAAAACCATATCAAATAAGCACATTTAGTTACAGGACAAGATGCATTTATGACGGCAGGCGGGAGGGAACAGTCTGTGTGTAACAATTCTAGATAAGAAACAGTTCGCTGGTCTCAGAGCTCGGCTCAAACCAAGAATGCACACAGAAACCTCTGGGGGAGGGGTAGGAGGCAGCGGGTTCCTTCAGCTCCCAGTCTAGGAGAAGATTTGTAGCCTTCAACAGTTCCAAGGCCAGAGGCCAGATTAGATAAGTTGCTTTATTTTCCAGTCAGCCCACAGTGTTCTTTGTACTGCGGTCTTTAAGTCCAGGTTCTGTTTTCTGGGTCCAAATCGCCGAATTCGTGTCAGGTTCCGAGCTAAAAGATTCCTCCATATGTGCTCTGTTTGAATCCGAGCGCTGTAAACGAGTCCACAGTTCACACTGCAGGTCCGCGGCAGCCACCGCTTCTCTCACCGTGTGACACAGCCCGCACAAACAGCTGGGAAGGTCCTTCATAGCCTGGATCAAAGCATTTTCGCTGAGCGGAGGTCCTCGTCAGCACGCCAATCGCCGCGGTCCCCCTCAGCCCTTCAGTGGCATGAGCCTCCGGTGTCCCAATAAAACACAGAGATTCCACGTCCCCGACAGAAAGAGCGGACAGTTGCATTAGCCTGCTCATAGAGTCCATAATGCAGCTCACCGCCTGCATGTCGATAGGGCGCCCTGGCTCTCCCCGGCCGGAGCGCTTCGCAGAAATTATTGTTGTCGATAGAATCGATAAGTGAAATGGCCCAGAAGACAGTCCACGCACATAATTCCATTCCAAATTGGTTCGAGCGAGCGCTGAAGAGTTATAGACGAGACAAATGCAGAAGCG
>JBBPBX010054422.1:0-23478 GCA_038048925.1 Garcialebias charrua | reverse complement strand
AGATGGACGGCAGATGGACCGAGCTGACAGCGGTTTTACGTCGTAAACAAATATTGGATGGACGGACAGACGGAGGTAGGCCACGTACAGAAAGCTACTGTAGTTAGCCAGCTAGCTCCCTTTATGTGAATGGAGCCTGCTAGGTAGGAGGGAGATGATTCAACTTGCTCCTTCGTCTTTAAAAAACTGTTAGGATAGGCTAAGTGCTTGGTAACTGTACAGTACTGTACATGTTTTTTGTTTTTTTAATGTTCCGACTTACGTTGAAATCTGAGTTATGACGCCGCGTAGGAACGGAACTCCGTCGTAAGTCAAGGACTACTGGTAGTTTTAAACAAATGGATCCCTGGATGGATGGATGGATGGATGGATGATGGATGGATGGATGGATGGATGGATGGATGGATGGATGGATGGATGGATGGATGGATGGATGGATGGATGGATGGATGGATGGATGGATGGATGGATGGATGGATGGATAGATAGATAGATAGATAGATAGATAGATAGATAGATAGATAGATAGATAGATAGATAGATAGATAGATAGATAGATAGATAGATAGATAGATAGATAGATAGATAGATAGATAGATAGATAGATAGATAGATAGATAGATAGATAGATAGATAGATAGATAGATAGATAGATAGATAGATAGATAGATAGATAGATAGATAGATAGATAGATAGATAGATAGATAGATAGATAGATAGATAGATGGAATAGTTTAGTCCTACACTTTGTTAGATTACAGCAGCCGTTCACTCCTGTATAGAAAGTCATTAAAGTTGCCATTTTTGCTCACATTACATGTGCTCAGTTCAAGATGTGGAAAAAGTCTCGAGTTCGAAATTCATGAAAAGTTTTCCCAACACTGATTAATGTGTTCATTTGAACACATTACGATTATGTATAATAAATAGAAAGTTTAAACTTCATCCTAAAACCTCCATATGTATGTACACACCTGCAGGCTACTACAATAAAACTAAAAAGATTTGTATTCATGACGGTTAAAATACAAATCTGGATTCTTTAATCTCCACGATGATGCTTCATTGAGTTCATTTAGCCAAAGAAACGTGACGTCCACAGCTGAGATGTTTTAACTTGCTGGTTAAGCCTCACTTTAATGCCTGAAAAAACTTGTGGCACCACTTCACTTTTGAACTCGCAGACAAGCTCAGTTTGAATGCACGGTGGCACACATGCACCTGCATGTACATTGCAAGAGAAGCAAAGTGCTGGATTCTAGGGAGTGGCAAAAAACTGATTTCCTTTACTTTGTATTCCCTCTTCAAAGTGTTGTGGTACAACAAATAGTATGTATTTGAAGGACTCGGGCCCTTAGAGATAGTCTAAGTGACCAAAACTTGCTGCTCAGGTTTTTATAGAATAATCTTTTTAAATAAAGTTTTCCCATTTTGCAACAAAGTGTAAACACTTTAAGCGTCAGCAGTTGCTACACAACTCAAATAACTTAATCTTTAGGCTAATTTTAATCAAAAGTGATGACGTTTGTTGCCACTGTAAAGTTACGAAATCCATCGCAATTCAAAAAAACCTGCTCTGCGTTTCCACTTAGAGGGGTTCAAGTGGGGTGAGAAGACATACCAGAAACATGGAAATAAATACGTAAGTCAAAATAAGAAGGACAGCAGGGTGAAGAAACTACTGTGGTCAGGGACGGGGACTTCTCTGAATGGGGTGAGTCTTCATTCCTTTTTAAAGTTAAATATTTCTTAGACAACGGAGATGGTCATTGGTTTTAGAAAAGACTCTTTAGCTGCGGCTCCTGTGGTCATTAACAGTGAAGCTGTCGAGGTGGTGCATCAATATAAAGATCTCGGAACTGTTCTTGATGACAAACTGACCTTTGACCCCCATGTGAATTCACTTTGTAAGAAGGTCCACCAGAAGATGCATTTTTATCAGAAGCTCTGTGGTTTTAATGTTGATTGGACTTTTATGAGAATGTTTTATTGAGTCTCTTTTAACTTTCACCTTCATCTGCTGGTTTATATGTTTAAAGTGCGACTAAACCCAAAATTAACTTTTTTTAGCTGATAAACTCCCTAGAATGTGTTTAAAATGTTATCTAGCACTATGGCTGTGTTTATTCTCACATAATTGTGCATATCTGTGTAAATTGGCAATATTTGGCAATATTTGGTCTAAAAATGTGTTTACGGTAGTTCTATGGGTTGAACTGGTGGATTACACCTTAATTTTCTTATTTGTGCAAACGCTCATGTGTGACATGTCTGCTCATGTGTGATGTCACACAGGTGGTTCAAGCAGAGCCAATCCCCTGCAGAGATGAGAAGTGCATACCTTATATGGAAGTGCTGCATTTCACTCCTGACAAGCGGTTTTATTTTTCATTTTCATTTTTTTAGGCCTTTGGTTTTGGATGGAATGGGTGGAATGGATAAATACATCTACATGTTTATTCTTTGTTGTTGCTTGGTGTATGTTGTTGGCTAGAGGTTTAATTTGTTTTAGGTTGTTGCAGGTGGAGGCGTGAACAAAAGCACAACTCTACCTCCACCCCTCCTTGTCTCTCGACACACCCATTTTCAGGGAGATTTTGGAAGGAGGAGTTACCGTCTCAACCTGGGTTTAGTTTCACTTTAATTTCCCCTTCTTAATCCCTTATCTGGAGTTTTCTTTTGTTTTTTTTTGCCAAAAGTCAAGTGATCGCTCCCTCTTCCTCTCCCTCCGATGATGAGGAAACCCCTCAGGTTGTCACGAGAGAATTAAACTAGGGTTACGTTGCTGCCCGAGTCCCTGCAGATTTTCTGGTGTGCTGGACCAGCGCTACATGGTTTTATTTTATTTTTTTAGAACGTATAAACACAGAAAATGCAGCAGGAGGCGGAGCAGATGTCAAGTTCACCAGAGCAGTTAAAACCAGACCCTTGTCCTTCACTTTACTCTGCCCCTTCTGTTCTCTGATTGGTCCGGTCAAAAATCTACCGGAGAAATCCTTCTCTATGGGAGAAGTCCCAGACCCTAGTACGAAGTGAAGTGAAGGACAAGGGTCTGGTTTTAACCAGGCTAGCTTCAAGGCTTTATTAGTAACTCAGACAAGAACACACACACAGAAACTATTCTTTCCAACTGCAGAACAGGAGAAGATGAGCAACATTATTTTCCAACTAAAACAAATCTTTTAAATAAACCAGTCACACGATCCTATCTGAGCAGTTGACTGAACAGTCATGTAGGCAGAGGATATCAGAAAAAGCGCTCAATACAAAAACCACCAGCATAGGCAGAGGATACAATTTTTTTTTCCATTTACCCTTTATTTATACAGGTACCGGTAGTCTCATTGAGCCATGAGAACTCATTTTCAAGAGAGACCTGTTTAGGGAGCAGATGGTGGGGGTTAAGGGCCTTACTCAGGGGCCCAGAGTGGGGTGAATGAGGGTGGAGGCAGGTGTGGGTGTTTCACCGTGGCTTGAACCGGCAATCTTCCCATCACAGGCCCACAGTCTCTAACCTCTGCGCCACCACTCCCCTAAAACGTAAAATGCTATCAAGGTTCTGTATTGTCATTCGCATCGCACGTGGTGCATGTAATAAGATCAAAGATATGAACTAAGAAATACGCTGAACTAAGAAGAACACGTTAAACACTTACCGGTAATAGTGCAAAAAGAATAATACGCCAAACAACAGAGCACAAGCATGTGTCCGTGTGAGCAGATGAGTATTGTATTGAGGGCAAATGAATACAGCAGCATGAAATAAATCAGCAGCATGAGATCAGCAGCATGGATAGTCAACAGCAAATAACATCAAGTGGTTTTACAGTGATTATTTTCATCATTCTCTCTTACTATATAAATTTTCCTGCAAAACAGTAATTTAGTGAACTTTTAAAACATTTTTGATGATGTTGACAAATTTTTACAACTACAGGTAGAAGCAGAAAGTAGCCTGCATCTTCCATCCATCTATTATCCATCAGATAAATTATAAATTCAAGGACTCTTCTATATGTTTGGATGTCTATGTGCCCTCAACATTGATAGAAAAATGCTTTTTTTTTTTTTACATTTATTTAAAATAACAGAAGTCACAAATGCTCTTACGAAACTGCAGCATGTCAGTCATAATGCAGAATTTAATAAATAATAAATTTAAGACTTACATATTGTGATTCAATTCAGTGACCTTGATTGGGACAATATTTTTGAAAGAAAAAGCATGTGCACAGATCTAAGTACTGATTTAACTGAACTTAAACTAACCACAACTGATTTACTAGTCAATACTTTTATAGCAAGCTATTTATTTTTTTATTTAGTAAAGAGGTTAAGTTTTTGGTAATTATGTGCTTAGGCATAAAGCATTTTACAGGAGTGTTAATATTGGTTCTTAAAAAAAGTACATGTAGGCCTAATAATAATTAAAGCCAACAAAACAAGATCTTTTTTTTAACTTACCGGTACTTTTAACTGTGTGAGCTATGTTCATCTCTTTCTCTCAAGTTAATGCAGTCAAATATCTGGAAACCAAAAACAAAGCATTAAAAAAGCTAAAGTTGATCCAATGTCAAACTAATGCAGGTATTGAAATATATATAAGAGAGATAAGAGATAAGAGATTTATTTATTAACATTGCACCAATTAATTAATACAACGTGATTATGTAAGCACAGTCGTCCAGAAGAGGGAGAAGTATGCTAAGCTGCAGCATTTCCAAACACATGACATGTTCTTCTGCGCGGCCGCGCTCATCCGTCTCCAGATGAAGGTCAAACAGATATGGAAAAAGGAAAAACACAATAGGTATCATTTGTGATATTCAAAAAAAGAGTCTATCAAAGATTGCCTTAAGACACTCTATGATAAAGTCCCAAAAACTCTATCAGCAATAAGCACAACCAGACAAGACATTGTTGCAGATTTGACGACATGCAAGGAGATCAAAAGAGTCTGTGAGCAGCACTCAGATAACACAGTTCAGCAGTTGTTATGCTTGGCGCCTCCGAGCGCACTCCCAGAGACCTCTGGGGAGGGAGGGGGGGGGGTCAGCAGTGTCTCTCAGCTTCACTCCAGGAGAATAGTTCCTAGCAAACAGCCTTCTTCTTTTCCAAGGTCGTGCAGAAACTAGATTAGATAGTTATTGTTTATCTTCAATCCAGGCCACAGTGTTCTTTTTGACTGCAGCCTTCCAGAGTCCAGGTGCTGTTCAGGTCCAAAATCGCCGAATCAAATGAGTTTCCGAAGCTACGAACCCCCATCCGTGCCCTGATTAATGCCGGGCGGCTGTAAACGAGTTCCAAAACGCACCGCAGATCCACGGTGGTCCACCGCTCCCATTGTGCGGTTCAGCTCGTACAACAGCTGGGTTGAGGAGCTCACAGCCCGGATCAGAGACTCTTGCTGATCAGGAAGTTTGGCCAGTGCGCCGATAGCTGCCGAAGTCTTCCTGATCTTCCAGTAACAGACAGCTCCGCTCACGCCAAAAAACAGAGCAGCTGCCACCAATATCCCAATAATCCACAAATCTTCCACGTCTTCGACAGACAGGACGGTCAAACACATGGGTTGCCACTGTCCCCAGGAGTCCATCATGTATCCGACAGCGTGCGTGTCAGAGGGGCAAACCGCTTCTCCTGGCCCGGTCCGCTTCGTGGAAAAAATCTTATCTATAGATGAAACAGCCCAATTTATTAAATCCATCGCAAATTGGTTCGAGTGAGCGCTGAAGAGTCACGGACGAGACAAAAAGCAAGCAGGGAGAGGAAAACTTAGGGAGGGTAGGAGCAAAAAGATATGCGACTTGCTCTGTCGAGAAGCGGAAGTATATATCAGTATTACACCTGAATGACATGCATTATGTGTTATGATTTATGTTCACTTAATTCCACCATATAATGTGAAATATATTCAAGAAGGAACCTTTATTTACGGGTTTTATTTTCTATCCACAATATTCCTGAAGGTGGCACTGTATTTGCGATTATGGGACTTACTTCCGTTTGACCCCGGAAGTGCCTGTATTCCATAGGCGGAGTATGGATCGCGGGTGTTTTTGAAAGTTATTTTCATTCATTTTATCGGAGCAAACACAGCTTTTGTTTAAACGGAACGTTTACTGAAATGTCCTACCGGGGTTCAGGTACCTGCTGTGCTGTTCGCGGCTGCACCAACAACCGGACCAAGCTAAATCTTTGGCTAAAACAACAGTGTTTTCAACACGGACCCAAAACAAAGAAAGAGTGTTCCTGCATCCTTCTCTATGGCTGTGTCTGCGCGATCAGGTAACATCTGTAATTTCTTTTTATTCAGGGAGGGTTTATTAATGAGAGTTTTGGATGATTTACTGTCTTAAAATGATATATGTCAGGCGCGACCGGTACTTTTAGCCGAGATAGCTGCTAATAAACCTTAGCCGAGAGGCCGGAGCAAACGCGTTCGCCATTTATGTATTTTTAAATTATGTCAGCGCGATCAGGTCACATCTTTAAGTAAAGTGAAAAGCACATAGAGTCCATACATACACACAGGGATAGGTATATGAGTGCCGAGTTTGCCTTTTTCCCCCTCTATGAGCTCCGGCTAGGAGACGCTTTCTTTTTTTTCTTTTGGACTCCGGGACGCTGTGGGGCCGAGGCCAGATCGTGAACTCTGGGACTTTGTTCGCCGTAGAGGTCACACTGGCTTTAATCCGGCACACGCTCGCCGTACAGGGTGGTCTGGCCGCTCCGGGTTCACAAGTTGCCGTGCATGTGATTAAGTTCACAACTGGGACCTGTGTTCGCTGTTAGAGTCACATCTTTCCCTCCCCTTCCCAGTTGAAGTTAATTACCGTATTTTCCGATGTATAGGTCGCAAACTTTTTATTTTTATTTTCATTTATTTTTTTTTACTTTCTTTTGTTTATTCATTTCTTTTTTTCTTTCTTTTTTTTCTGTTTCACTTAGAGGCTTGTGACCTGTACTCCAGAAAGTGCTGTATGCAAACAAAGGCAACAGGGAAAGATTTTTTATTTTATATATTGTTTCAGTGGATGTATTTGTCAGCAGTAGGTCAATTGTGAAGTCTACAGAGACTACCACTGCTGTGCTCTGGGGTGGTATTTTTATTGGGTGTTTTAAAAGGGTGATTTAAAACAGGCAGTTTCTTGGTTGGCTATTGCATCCGTCCTGGGTTCTGGCTGGAGGTTTGCTCACTTCACCCTTGTAAAACACGTGTATAACAGTAGCAGAAAGAAAAAAAAATCTTATTAAATCTGCCCCTTTTTTCAAACAATTAGTTCAAACAATAATAATCTTCAAGTAACAGAAGAAAATGAATAACTCTTTTTAATTTTTCTAACACTAATACACATTAAACACTAGAATACTGTACAATTGTTTGCTTGAACATAAGTAATTTCTATTCTGATTTTGGACACAGCAGCTTCCTCGCTGCAGAGATCCTGCTCATACTACTGGAAACTGTGTCCTACAGTTTAAAGAAGTCACGCTATCAGACCAGTCAGCATGACTTCAACAACTTGCATTGTTCAGTGCAATTGACCCAAACTTATAACTTGCATGCATTTGGGCTAAACAGCTGATAGCTTCTGCCTGCACCGAGTTCAGAAACTACTGTACATGGATGTCAAGGCTGACAAAAATGCAGCAACATCAATAAAAGAGCTGCAACAGGCCATGAATAATTACAATTTTCTTCTCAAACACAACAAAAACCAGCAGCCTCACCGACTCGACACCACATGAAACAACAGGAACAAATGAAGGAAACATAACGTGAAAGTTTCAAATGCATTAAAAAGTGACACGCGCTTGAAAAAAAATTAATTGCTTACTTCGACCATCAAAAGCTCTTAAAATTCGGGATCTTTGCGAAACCTCTTGAAATGGGTCAAATTCTTGGCCCGCCATTCGCTGAGGGACATCGAAGGCGTCCTGTTGCCACTCCGCCACTGGTAGTTCCTGGAAAAACAATACAGATTCTAAAAAGTGTATTTAATACCGCATGGACACATTTGTCACACAACTTTTGCTATTCAATGCAGTTTAGTTTCGGTCATTCACAGATTTATCCTTGGAACCAAACTAATAACAGTTCCTGGAAACCGTCAATATCCTCTACAATTTTTTGTGTGGAAATATATGTTTTTACACAAGGAGAAGGAGCTGTAAATCCTTTGCTTTCCTGTGCAGTCATCAGCTTAATTTAAGACCTTTGTCATACACTGCACTGCTAATTCATCATCACCGGTGCACCATGCGCCCACCGCTACTTGGAATATTTCTTTCCAACATGCAAATGCTGACAAACAAAAAGGACGAGCTTAAGCCGTTCGTTGGGGAAAAACAGCGACTTTTCATGTGCTTCACAGAGGGGCTGTGTGAGCCAGCACCAGACTGTGCTGCAGCTTCAAGCTCCTCAGAGCAGACCATGTCATGGAAAGCAAAAGGTGGAGGAATCTGTTATTACATCAATGATGGCTGGTGTACGGATATACCATTGTTGCCACCTGTAATCATTCACCATAAACACAAGCACAACTCAGACTCTCTGACCAGATCCTGTGTGTGGAGCGAACGTGTATATTTTTAAATTAGTGATTTAAATTGTGCAGCACCAGGACCCTAAACTACTTCTATGTGCAAATGTACTTGGCAAGAACGATTCAGTTTTTTATTTAATTTTAGGACCACATCCAAAATTTGCAGTTTTTCCACAACTCACAGGTGCTCCAAGAACATAAATCTCCACAAATTCAGGGGTCTAGAGTATATTTCATACATTAAAACAATTAGTTAAAAGAGACACACCTGCACGTGAGATCGGAGGGATGCTGCCACCCTGAGCCATTTGATCCCGTCTGACCAGCCACATGGGTCATCAGGTCGTGAAGTTCCATCATGTAGCCTTGAAAAAGATATGTTTTTATTATGATTTTTTAAAAAGATTTTAATTACTAAATAAATATTGACACTGATGCCCATAAATGACAAAGACATATGAGATAGCATAAATTGATATTGGATTAAATTATAAATGGAGGTGGCAAGAAAGAGGAGCAGAGGAAGACCACAGAGGAGGTTCATGGTTGTGCAGGATATACAGGATAGGGAAAGGTCAAATTATAAAGCAGTTGATAAAAAAGACAAATGAATGTTTGTTTTTTACACTAGTTTCCTACCTGGAATTGCTACTTCGTTCTCAGCCATGTGACTGTTGACAGAAAATACATACTGGCTTTTTCGACGTTCCCATGCCATCTCGTTATAAACAAACCTAAAAAACCTCGTTTTGTTCCTGCTCTGGTTTGCGCAGTTCGAGTTCTGCATTTGAGGAGAAGATGCTGGTTTGCTGATCCCCTCTGGCGGCTTTGGAACCACCACTTTTGATTTCACCTTTAAAAGGCAAAACACGGGTTCTTAGTGTTAGTTTGCACATTGTGCACAATACAGGATAGTTTGCACATTGTGCACAATACGGGAAAAGGCAAGCATATTATTCTGATGTGACTAAACAGCTGAAACAACTAACCTGCACCTGTAATCCATAAACAGGTCTCACCTCTCTATAGGTTGCAGGGCATGCAAATTAGGCAAAAAGCCGCGACCTATAGTCCGAAAAATACGGTACTTCCCGTTTGCCTGACAGGTACTCACACGGGGCGTGGCTGATATCTTCCTGCGCTCAGGGATGTCACTCTTGTTGGGATCGTTAGCGTTGCCAAGCAGCAGACTGCTGGCCTCAAATGGACTGGACTTTTTATTCTGACCTCCCCCCTCGTGCTTGGACTCCCTCTCTCCAGCAGCTTGTCTTCTTGGGGGGTGAGTGGTCGAGGAAACGGGACACACTGAGGAGCAGAGGAGGAGGTTAGTTCTTCGGGTGTGGCCTCTCGAACTGACAGAAGTGGTTCTGGTGCCTACCTTGATCACTGTACCTCCTCTGTTTAGAGGTGGAGGAAGAGGAGGAACGCTGGTTGAGGAGGTGAGCAGGAGACTGGCTGCTGCTGCTGCTGGAAGGACGAGGTTTCAACAGGGAGGATGCGTCGCTCGCCTCCATCTGAATGACACACACAGAAGGTTACCGTCTACAGAGAGTCTGTGGACTTCACCTGCGGTTACCATGGTAACCCCTCACCTCAGCAGTCCTTCGCCCGAGCAGCAGGTAGGTGGCAGTGAGGTCATTGTACTTCCTCTTGGAGAGAGAAGCATTGAGCTTGAGAGAGAAGCAGTGAGCTTCTCTCTGAGGTCATTTTCCTTCCTCTTGGTCATTTTCTGAGGTCATTTTCCTTCCTCTTGGAGAGAGAAGCATTGAGCTTCTCTCTGAGGTCATTGTACTTCCTCTTGGAGAGAGAAGCATTGAGCTTTTCAACTTTCCCTTAAGGTACTTGTCTGCTATCGGTCTCGTGCCGGTATTTAGCCTTAGATGGAGTTTACCACCCACTTTGGGCTGCGTTCCCAAGCAACCCGACTCCGAGAAGACCGAACCCCGGCGCGACGGGGGCCGCCACCAGCCTCGCACCGTCCACGGGCTGAGCCTCGATCAAGAGGACTTAGGCCCACCGAGCCGCACCGGGCAAGAGGTCTTCCTTACGCCACATTTCCCACGCCCGCCGGACGGACGGCATTGAGCTTCTCTCTGAGGTCATTGTACTTCCTCTTGGAGAGAGAAGCATTGAGCTTGAGAGAGAAGCATTGAGCTTCTCTCTGAGGTTATTTTCCTTCCTCTTGGTCATTTTCTGAGGTCATTTTCCTTCCTCTTGGAGAGAGAAGCATTGAGCTTCTCTCTGAGGTCATTGTACTTCCTCTTGGAGAGAGAAGCATTGAGCTTTTCAACTTTCCCTTAAGGTACTTGTCTGCTATCGGTCTCGTGCCGGTATTTAGCCTTAGATGGAGTTTACCACCCACTTTGGGCTGCGTTCCCAAGCAACCCGACTCCGAGAAGACCGAACCCCGGCGCGACGGGGGCCGCCACCGGCCTCGCACCGTCCACGGGCTGAGCCTCGATCAAGAGGACTTAGGCCCACCGAGCCGCACCGGGCAAGAGGTCTTCCTTACGCCACATTTCCCACGCCCGCCGGACGGACGGCATTGAGCTTCTCTCTGAGGTCATTGTACTTCCTCTTGGAGAGAGAAGCATTGAGCTTGAGAGAGAAGCATTGAGCTTCTCTCTGAGGTCATTTTCCTTCCTCTTGGTCATTTTCTGAGGTCATTTTCCTTCCTCTTGGAGAGAGAAGTGTTAAGTGAATCATACATTCTCAGGTATTAAACACGATTAAACTCATGCATTAAACTTTTCACCTCATATTCAGTGTTCATGCACTCCAAATGACTCTGTGCATCTTGTGACCACCTAGTTCTGCTGACTCTGTTTATCTTGTGACCATCTGTGTGAAACCAACCATTGTTCCTCATATAATGTCCTGTTCTTCATTTTGTCTGCTGACCAAACTTGTGATCTCCTCGTGTTAGTCTAAAAACACTGTTGCATTGTAAGAAAATGCTGAGAGCCATTTTCCATTTGCTGAAATGTTCATTTTCTACTTGTTATCAGGAGTTTCCACTTTGTGATAAGAAAGAACTTCCTTGTTCCACCCATGGTTCCATCCTGTTCCTCCTTCAACCCCCCCAAACTAGCCCCTCCTTTACGAAGGTTTTTAACCCTGCTGTGTTACCCTCTGAATTCAGAGCAGAGCCAGACAGCTTCGTGCCTGTATCATTCTGTTCTCAAATCTTGCAAGATTTATTAAATCTTATAAACTTGAAACTTCGTTTGAACAGCCTTGCCTCTTTATTCAAAAGTTTATTCAACAATTTGGTGGCAGCGGTGGGATATTGCGTTTGACTGCATCGCCGCTGGAGACGACCGGACGTGGACCCCGGGGCCGCGGGTCTCAGACTCGCTCCTCTTTCCTCGAGTAGACTTCAGAGACGGGAGGACGTTCGGTTCTCACAGCGGGGAAAAGCCAGCATCGACAATATCAACGAACCGACAAGGCTGAGAGGTAAAGTAAAAATCTCTTTTCAAGTTTAAAGGATTTAAACCGGGGTAAAACTGATACGAGACGCGTTCAAGGACCGTAGGAAATTTGAGCGTCAGGGACGCAGGGACCGTGAATCGTTGTGAGCGCAAGAACATGTCGACTGTTGTGAGCGTTTATTTTTAAACGCAAGAACACGTAAATCGTTGTGAGCGCGAGAGCACGTAAAGCGTTGTGAGCGTTTATTTTTAAGCGCAAGAACACGTTAAAATTGTGAGCACTCGATGGTGCAAGAGCAATTTGTGCGTTAAACTCTTAACGCAGGAAGGTCCGTCTGAAACCAAGCACGTAGGTAATTTGAATGTAGAAATACGTTAATAAATTACCGCCAATCGTGCCGCACGTAGGCTGTTATGAGGTAGAAATACTTTAAAGGCGGCCGCAAATCGTGCTACAGCAGCAGTGAATTTAAAGAGCGCTCAATAAGAAAAAAATAAAATAAAATAAAAAATAAATAAAAAGCAAAAAATAACAAATAAAAATAGATAAACTTATGTAGTTACACTCGTTTTGAAATAAAATAAAATAATTAGGCGCATAACTTGATTTTAAACAATAAATAAATTCATTCAAAAACAACTAGATATAAACCTTAGTTTTAAACAACAACCAAATTCATCCAAAAATAAAATAGGCAAATAACCTGTTTTTAAAACAGGTAAAATTAACTGAAATATTAAATAAATACAGATAACAAATAGAATTAAATAGATATAGAAAAAAAGTGAATAAAACAGACATTTAAATCAAATAAAAATAATAAAAATAAAAATAAAAATAAAATAAGATGGGAACAAAAAGCAGCAAAAGTGAAGCTTATATACCATGCGGGCCTGAGATTGATAGAATGAGAAGACTTCACGGTGATCTGTGTCTAAGCTTTGTGCCACAGTGGCATTGTAAATTCAATTTTCCAAGAAATGGATCGTTTGATCCACAGGAAATACAAAAATTAGAAGAACAATTGTTAGAACAAAAACGTAAGATTTGCAGCAAGAAAAAGATTCCACAAGGTGAGTTGTTAACAGTGACCAATCATGAGCAAGCTTTTAAGCTGTGGAAAAATGAATCCAAATTACAAAGTCAAAGAGTAATATCAAAAAACCTCCAGATGACCCAGAAGATTAAGAAAGCAGACCAGAAGGCTCCAAAAGAGACAAAACATTTAGGGAAAAATAATAAGAAAGGGACAGAAACACAAACTAACCCACTAAATGTTTCTTTCTCTCCTTCTGCTCCATCTGCGGCTGGAACTTCTGGCTTCCCACCTCTCACCGTGCCGCTGTATCCGTCACTGGCACATCTGAGTTCACCCCAACCACCACCGTACCCTGAGCTACAGAGAGCTGGACAACTTTCAGACTGGTTTCTGAACATGGACATGGACGATGACTTCCAAGGCTCCAAGAAAAAGGAGAAACCAGGAGCGTCAGCTGGAACAGGTACTGACAACACACCTGTCTCTCCATCCTCACTCTCTGATTTGACTAACATCTCAACATCAGACTCTGAACAAGAGGAAAGAGTTTCTGGTGGACCAGTCACAAGAAGTCAAACTGAAATAAATCAGCTTAAGGAAAAAGAAAGGCAAATTCAAGCTGAAATTGAAAAAATTCAACAAAAAACTGCAGACAAAAAGAAAGACACAACCACCTTCATCACTGCACCTATGATTGAGGTGGGGGGGGCTGAGCAGCCACAGTTGGTTTATAGACCTTGGCCACACGCCGCGCTGATTGATATGGCCAAACAGCACCTGCCTGACAGAGCCCAGGGTGGAAAAATGATAGCTCTGGCATTGCTCACGTTAGTCAGAGTGATAAGACCAACTCTCCATGAGATAAAGGTCATTTTATCAGCAATATATGGCCTTGGGTTTGTCTCCCAAATTGACTCTGAACTTTTTGAAAGGGAAGATGGTTTTCAACTCGTCAGCCCAAACATCAACGAAGACAGCAACAAGGAGTATATGAAAAATGTAACAGAAATTGGGGAAAGCCTGGTTAAGGTGTTCCCAGCTGTTCCTTGTTATGCAGACATTGCGAGCACAACCCAGAAACCTGATGAAACTCCACAGGACTACGTGAACCGTCTCCTGCCCATCTTCAAAACCCATTCAGGCATCCTTGAGCCTGACAACAACTGGAGACACGACACAGCCCCCTCACCATTTGAAGCCATCTTCTGCCAGGCGGTCCTGAGTGGTTTTCTCCCACAAATAAAGAAATCAATCAAGACCACCTACATAGGCTGGAAGAAGAGACCACGTCTGACTGAGCTCCTGAATCATGCTGAGCACGCGTGGGACCTGCATGTGACAGAGGTCACCACCACTCAGAAGAAAAAACAAAAGCAGCATGATGAAGCTCAACTGACTCTGCTCCAAGCAGCCACTCAGCTGACCCTGAACCAGGCTCAAGCTGCAAATCACCCTCCAGCATTTCAAAAACCTGATGTTGCTCCACCTAGACCACAGCCATGCTACAACTGTGGGAGCCTGGAACACTGGGTCCGCAGCTGTCCACATCGACAAGGACCAAGAGGCCGAAACCAAGGTCGCAACAGGTACAGCAACCGGGGCAGAGGGCAGTTCAGGCCCTATCCAAACCAAGGGCCCAACGGCAACCAAAACTTCAACTCCAGACAAAACCAACATCAAGGCCCGCCCCAAGGCAGAAACGAAGCTGGACTCAGGGGTGAACAAAGCCAGAGGGGTTACTCAACCTGACTAGCCAAAGATGGTGGGAGCCAGGGATTTCAGACCGCAAGTGCCAGCACACACACACCTGTTTCTGAAACAAATGACACACACACACATACATACACAGGAGAAGTTATTCCTACTTACTTCAAATACACTCAAGCTGCTTATCTGAAACTACCAATGATAACTGCAGTGGTTGAAAACATTTCATTAGAATTTCTTGTAGATTCAGGAGCAACACAGTCATTGATCATGCGTAAATGTCTTCCTAATGCTCCACTTTCTAACAAAATTGTCCATTCCATAGGTGCATCTGGCGAGACAGTTCCTGAAGCGGTCACAGTTCCACTCAAGATCATTGATCCTTTTGATCATGAAACACATGAACATCAGTTTTTGCTTTCTGACTCTTGCCCAATAAATTTATTAGCAAGAGATTTGATTCTGAAATTTAGACTGGCAATAAACTGTGCACCTGATGGTTTAACTGTGTCTAAACAATTAGAGTCTGATACTCTGGTCTCTCTCACACCTGAATTATTGTTCATTTTTCAGTGGTTGTTAATTGATCCACATCAGAGAGACACTCTGCTTTCAATGGCCAGAGAAAGGCTGCCACCTAGTGTCTGTTTTATGACTGAACCACATCTACACTGCACTGCTCATGTCGTTTCAGATCCAGCTGACCCATTAGGGGACTCATTTCTGCAAACACAGACAACACAACTTGTCACCACATCCATCTGTTGGACACAAGACTCATGTTTTGTGCTGATAGATTTGAACAACAAAACAACACCTCAGACAAGCTACTTCACAGTACCTGACTCATTTCCTCACATCTCACTAGCAAAGCCACCTGACTCCCAATGGCGTTCCCTAGGTCCTCTAGCACTTAGAGCACACACCACACATGACTGGGAACCACGTGATGATTGTTCCTTCTCGCCGTCTCTCAACATGTTTAGGCAAGATTGTTGCCTCATGCTGACAGCACGGCCAACAAAAGAAGTGATTGATAACAATGCATGACTAGTTACGTCCATGATGTCTCTGGACGACCCTGAATTGGCAGACGTCCCCGCCCATCTGTGGGCCACAACTAAATTTGATGTCGGGTTAATTAAGGGCCAAAAACCAATTGAAATAACACCAAAGTCTTCTTATAGACCTAAAATAGCCCAATACCCACTGAAGCCTGAAGCAGAAAAAGGTATCACTCCAGTTTTCCGCTCTTTGCTGGAAGCAGGCGTGATAGTACCCTGCCCTGAGTCACCAGTGAGAACCCCGATTTTTCCAGTTAAAAAGATCAGACCTACTCCTCCAGATGAATGGAGGTTTGTTCAAGACTTAAGAGCAGTTAATGCCTCTGTCCAAGCAAGAGCACCTATTGTACCTAACCCTTATGTCATCCTTTCCCAGATCCCTGCAGGCTCCACATACAGGTAGTCCCCGACTTACGAGCGCTCTGACTTACGAGGTCCCGGACTTACGAGCATGCATCTCATTAAAAAAAAAAAAAAAAAAAAAATTTTTTTTTTTTTTACTTTTTTTTTTTTATTTTTTTTTTTTATAAATGAATACATGTACAGTACTGGACAGTCACCAAGCACTTAGTCTATCCTAACACAGTTTTTAAAGATGAAGGAATAAGTTGAATTGTCTCCCTTTCACATAAAGGGAGCAAGCTCCCTATGGAGCCTGCAGGGAGGAGGGAGACAATTCAACTGATTCCTTCATCTTTAAAAACTGTGTTAGGATAGGCTAAGTGCTTGGTGACTGTACAGTACTGTACATTTATCTATTAATAAATAAAAAACAATAAAAAATAAAAATACTGTATATACTGTATATTTTTAATAAATAGATAAATGTACAGTACTGTACAGTCACCAAGCACTTAGCCTATCCTAACACAGTTTTTAAAGATGAAGGAATCAGTTGAATTGTCTCCCTCCTCCCTGCAGGCTCCATAGGGAGCTTGCTCCCTTTATGTGAAAGGGAGACAATTCAACTGATTCCTTCATCTTTAAAAACTGTGTTAGGATAGGCTAAGTGCTTGGTGACTGTACAGTACTGTACATTTATCTATTAATAAATAAAAAACAATAAAAAATAAAAATACTGTATATACTGTATATTTTTAATAAATAGATAAATGTACAGTACTGTACAGTCACCAAGCACTTAGCCTATCCTAACACAGTTTTTAAAGATGAAGGAATCAGTTGAATTGTCTCCCTCCTCCCTGCAGGCTCCATAGGGAGCTTGCTCCCTTTATGTGAAAGGGAGACAATTCAACTTATTCCTTCATCTTTAAAAACTGTGTTAGGATAGGCTAAGTGCTTGGTGACTGTCCAGTACTGTACATGTATTCATTTATAAAAAAAAAAAAAAAAAAGTAAAAAAAAAAAAAAAAAAATTTTTTTTTTTTTTTTTTTTTTTACTATGTGTTCCTACTTACGAATTTTTGACTTACGAGCGCCCCCTAGTGACGGAACTCGCTCGTAAGTCGGGGACTACCTGTATTTCAGTGTGATAGACTTAGCAAATGCGTTTTTTAGCGTTCCAGTTCATCCCAACAGCCAGTTCTGGTTTGCTTTCCAATTCCTGGGAAAGGCTTTCACTTTTACGAGGCTCCCGCAAGGGTACTGTGAATCTCCCACTATTTTTCATCAAGCACTGAATGATAGTTTGATGAGTTTCTCTCTGCCTCATGATTGTGCTTTATTACAGTACGTGGATGATTTGCTGCTGGCTGCACCATCTGAACAGTCTTGTAAAGAGAACACGATCAGACTGCTGACATTTCTGGCAGAACAAGGTCACAAAGCATCATTGTCAAAATTGCAGTTTGTGCAAACTACTGTCACTTTTCTTGGACACAGGATCTCCAGAGAAGGAAGAAAAATTGCTGACTCGCGTGTTGAGGCGATCGTGAAACTGCCATTACCGGTAACAAAAAAACAACTCATGTCTTTTCTAGGTCTTTGCGGTTATTGTAGGCATTTCATCCCAAACTACGCTGAGGTTGAGGCTCCTTTAAGAAAGGTATGTCATGACAAACATTTACAAATGAGCTCACATGTCACGTGGACAACTGAGGCACTGCAGGCCTTTGAAACACTCAAGCAACAGTTGCAAAAGGCTCCAACTCTTGGTATTCCAGATCCAGAACGCCCGTTTACACAGGCTGTGGATGAGAGGAAGGGCCACATGACGTCAGTGTTGTTGCAAAAGCATGGGGACAGATTGAAACCAGTCGCCTACTTTTCAGCTAAATTGGATCCAGTAGCTGCTGGTTTACCTCTCTGCTTGCGAGCTGTAGCAGCAGCAGAAAAAGCTGCACTGGCGAGCAGAGACATTGTGGGGTATTCTGATCTGACTCTTCTTGTCCCCCACGCAGTTACTCAAATTCTAAATGAGCAAAAAACTGCTCATCTTTCAACCGCACGTTGGTTACGTTATCACACCACACTGTTGGACATGCCAAACATCACCATCCAACGATGTAATGTCTTGAATCCTGCGACTCTTTTGCCTAACGAGGATGACGGTGAACCACATGACTGTATGGCGGAACTTGAAGTCATATGCACACCACGACCTGACTTAGAACAGAATCCTTTGACTGACCCTGATTGGGAACTTTTTGTTGATGGATCTTCTTCCCGTGACCCTGACACTGGTCAGATTCGCAGTGGATATGCTGTTGTCACCCTCACACACACAGTTGAATCATCTTCTTTACCATCATGCTCAGCACAAGCCTGCGAGCTGGTGGCTCTCACTCGTGCATGTACACTTTCTGAAGGCAAAACTGTTAACATTTACACAGACAGCAGGTATGCTTTTGGAGTTGTTCATGACTTTGGAGCTTTGTGGAAACACAGAAACTTCCTCAAGTCTGATGGCCAACCAATCCTTCATCACAAACTTGTGGACGAACTTCTTACTGCAATCACTCTCCCTCTCAAAATTGCAGTCATCAAATGTGCAGCACACACATCAAACACTGATCCTGTCTCCATAGGCAACTCACTTGCTGACGCAGCAGCTAAACAAGCCTCTATGTTGCCTAACCCAACTAACATGCTTTTGTCTTTGCCTTTAAACAAAGCTGATGATGTTTCATTCTCTGTTTCAGATATGCAAAAGTTTGCACCAGCCAGTGAGAAGGCAAACTGGAAGAAACACGGATGCATTTTTCAAAATGATGTGTGGGTAGGTCCAAATGGTAATCCATGCCTTCCACGACATTTTTTCCCTTCCTTTGCAGCATTGACACATGGTTTGGACCACGTGTCAAAAGGAGGGATGTTGAGACAAATCAATGAAAATTGGTTTACGATCAACTTTCATCAAACAGCCGCACAACACTGTGAAGCATGTTTAATCTGTGCCACACATAATGTTGCTAAAGCCATTAAACCCACAGGTTCTGGAGCCCACAAAACAATCACAGCACCATTCCAACACATCATGATTGATTTCATTGAACTAACACCAGCTCAAAACAAAAAATACTGTCTAGTCATCGTAGACATGTATTCCAAATGGGTAGAAGCCTTCCCAACAAAGCATGCCACAGCTAAAACAGTAGCTAAACTTCTGTTACAAGAAGTCATTCCCAGGTGGGGAATCCCACAAAAAATCTCAAGTGATAATGGCCCCCATTTCGCAAATCAAATCCTTGACGACATATCACGAACACTGAACTTTGATCTGACCAAACACTGCGCCTATCATCCACAAAGTGGAGGGGCGGTCGAAAGAGAGAATGGAACATTAAAAAACAAACTGTCTAAGATCTGTGAAGAAACAAAACTTAACTGGGTGTCTTGTCTGCCGATTGCACTAACATATTTGCGCATGCGGAGACGAGCTAAGCATAACCTCAGCCCATTTGAAATCCTTTTTGCGGCTCCACCCAACATGGGCGTGGGACCAATCTCAACTAGTGATCTAAAACATTGTGATCACGACATGCTGACGTATTGCATTAATCTGACTAACCATCTTAAATCCATCAGAGAGCAAGTCCAGGGAGGGCTACCCAGCCCAACTCAGGTAAAACTACACAACATAACTCCTGGAGACTTTGTTATGGTTAAATCTTTCAGGAGGAAACACTGGAACTCGCCCAGGTGGACGGGACCCTACCAGGTGTTGCTCGTGACCCACACGGCCGTGAAAGTCGCTGAGAGAGCCACCTGGATCCACGCCGCCCACTGCAAGCTGTTCCGAGGTACCAGGTCACCAACAGAGGACCCACTGGCAGGAGAACGAGTTTGGTAGGATTCCCTCCTTCCAAGAGGAGCAACGCGCCAGAGCTTTAGAGGCTGGGTGCCAACGAGGGATCTACGCGCTCAGGAGACACTGCTTTAGAAGAACTCCTGACAACGACAGAAAAGATAAGACAATGCTCGATACACGCATCCCACGCACAACTTTAAAACAAACTGTTTCACCTAAAACATTCACTGGGATGAAAGAGCTGCTTTGCTATACTCTAGTCATTGTGGGACTGTCACTGATAGGTCTCATGACATGGTACCTGCATCCTGAAAATGTGAACCAACTCAATCCAGCTAAGAGAGAGCTTAAACAGAGTCCTGGTCGAAGGGACTACAACGGTAACCCCGTCTTCATGGTTCCATATGTCAACGGCACAACTTCAACAATAACTTTACCTGTTTGCAGATTGTTTGACTGCTCAGATGAAAGAATCAGAAAAGCCAAGTATTACATGTGTCTCTGTGGTACTTATGATCCTACCATTTGTAGGTCCTGCTCAACATGGGAAAATGTTTTTTTGTACACAGGTACTTGGGGTAGTCCACAAACAAAGAAAGGCCAACCACTTTATTGGTGGGCTGAAAGGTTTAAACTAGTAAAAGGCGGAAATGGCGGCTCAGCTAATCTCCTATTATCCATACAATCCATTACGAGATGGCAGGAGTATCCTCCACCTAGCTACAGATACCAAAAAGATGCAACTCGGAAACTACTTAGATACACGACAAACCCTAAACTGCATGTTATTCTCCAAGCAGAAGTATCAGGTACAGACCCCTTCAGGGAACTTATAATTCAAATAACAGATTCTCCACCGACACCCACACAATATGAAGTATCTTCCAGTCTCGAGACTAACGAAACACTTCTTAGCATTGACAGCGTAGATTATTCCAAATTGTCCCCAAATGATGTAATTGCTATGACCACAGGGTACTCCGATCTTAATGTATGGTTAACATGGTTAATTGAATCAGCTAAGGAAGCGTCACTCTCTGAATGTGTAGCCTGTGCATCTGCACGACCCACTCCCTTAACAGAACCAGCACCGTTGTTTTTAGAAGACGAATGGGGTTTCGATTGCATGTTACTTATCACCAGAAAGATTAAAACTAGGAATTGCACAACCTTAGAAGAAATTTTTCCCCTTGGTCCTAATGGCACACAGGTTGGTGCATTTCATGCTGATAAAAGACACGATTATGTTTGCTTCAATTTCGCAACTAACGTTCCCGACATCAACCTAGGCAGCATAGATGCTGATTGGTGTAATATAACATTCACAGCCGTGACCACGAAAGGTATGCGACAGGAGGTGGGGCGACTGACGCGTTCAGGCTTGTATTACTATTGTGGTGGAAAAAGGTTGTATACTCACGTCCCTCAAAACTCAATAGGACGGTGTGCTATGGTTAGACTTAAGGCTCCACTTACTCTCATAGGACACAGAATTGCACAAGTTTTTCCTTATCCAGGTAACAGACGGCGTAGAGGTTTGACCTTTGATCCAACAGTGAACTCTCCAACTTACATCGATGCGATTGGAGTCCCTAGAGGCGTTCCAGACGAACATAAATTGGCTGATCCCATTGCTTCAGGGTTTGAAAATCTTCCCGTGATCTCAGCATATTTTCCTGTCACACCTAATAAAAATGTTGACCGCATTAATTACGTTCATTATAATGTCATGCGTCTTAGCAATCTGACCAGAGATGCTGTTGAAGGACTAGCTGAGCAGTTAGCTCCCACTTCCCTGATGGCTGTACAGAACAGAATGGCGCTTGATTTTTTGCTTGCGGAGAAAGGCGGAGTGTGTAGCATGTTTGGCGACTTGTGTTGTAGTTTTATCCCCAACAACACTGCCCCTGATGGAAAGGTGTCCAGAGCTTTAGAAGGACTTAGAACTTTGTCTAACGAGATGCAGAGTCACTCAGGTATTTATAATCCCATTGACGACTGGTTTAATAGCACGTTTGGTAGATGGAAAGCAATAGTTATATCTTTGCTTATGTCTTTTGCCGTTTTTGCTGCTATCTTGATTACTTGTGGCTGTTGTCTCATTCCATGTATGCGTTCATTAGTCACCCGTCTGATCACAAAGTCTTTGACCCCAGAACGCTTGTCAGAAACCTATGCATTGTTAGCAAGTTCCCCAGACACATACATGCAAATGTTTCCCGTTTCAGAACATGCAAGCATTTCCCCTCTTCCCGATTCTGATCTGACTACTTATGTCGACGCCTGCACCCTGGAAGACTGTATCACCGAGTTTGAAATATATCCATTAGAGTAAACCATGAAAATCACACTTATTGCTCGAGCGGACCGAACTACCTTAACTATAGACATGGACCACTTAGACGACGTTTTCACTATTGATTATGATGTACAATCACGGGTAATAAACTTTACAACCGAGCCGAACCGGTCTCGTTTAGAGTTTTTAGATTTCGTAGTAAGCATAGTACAAATTTGTGCTTTCAGACAGCGCCCAGAGGCTCATGTATATCACGGCTACCACTTTTTGAATTAAAAGAGACGTGTCTCTTTAATGTTTGTTTTCTTTTTGTTTTATTGATGTTGATTTGACTTTTATTTGCTGACTTTTACTTAATTATGTTTTATCCTGATTAAATTACATGTCATTTGTTCATTTATTCTCTTTTGTACTTTAATCCTAAAAGATTTCTGTATTCAATTGTTTTTGAATATGACTGTTGCTTGCCACATTACTTGCAGGTCTTTACCCTGCACAAAAACAGCTACTTGCTAATTCTATCTCTAGTTAATGATGGTTGCATGGAAAGTCTATTAGACACATGTAATTTGATGTTTTATTTTGAGAGTCTCATACTTTTTTCTTCTTTTATAGATCAACTGAATGTAAGGATGATATGGACACCAGATTTGGTCGCCGCTGTGGGGCCAGGGTGTTGTGCAGCTTTTTCCCTCAAGCACCTCTACATCGTTGCCACCGGGGTTTTCCTGCACAAGTTCACATCATCCAGTTAGGCCTGGGGAGGCATAACATGTGATTTAATAACACTGTGATTTTCTTGAAATTGATTATTACTTTTGATTTTGGTTTTGTTTGCATTAAAAATGTTGATTTTGTTGTTGTTGTTGTGAATTGTATTATCTTAGTTGTTCCTGACGGAACAAAAGGAGGGAATTGTTAAGTGAATCATACATTCTCAGGTATTAAACACGATTAAACTCATGCATTAAACTTTTCACCTCATATTCAGTGTTCATGCACTCCAAATGACTCTGTGCATCTTGTGACCACCTAGTTCTGCTGACTCTGTTTATCTTGTGACCATCTGTGTGAAACCAACCATTGTTCCTCATATAATGTCCTGTTCTTCATTTTGTCTGCTGACCAAACTTGTGATCTCCTCGTGTTAGTCTAAAAACACTGTTGCATTGTA
>JBBPBX010054421.1:6068-23478 GCA_038048925.1 Garcialebias charrua | reverse complement strand
TATCATGAGAGGAGTTTTGTAAATACTCTGTCCATTTATCTTTCCTTTATGTGAGATGGATACTTTGGCCAAAAACAAACAATCATGTAATGTTTATTGGTTTACATGTGACAGCAGCTATCATCAAAATGTAGAATTTCCTCTAAATATAAGTATAAATGATCTCTTACAGATGTCATGTGAACACGTCCAGAGTCAGGAGATCGCAGGTAGCCAGAAGCACGATCAACTTCCTTTAAACACGAATACCAAGGTACATTTTAGTTCTTGTGTTCCTAAACAGAATTACTTGCTACGTGTGGTTTCATCAACCTTAATGTTCAATTAGGTGTGTATAGGAGTGTACTATGGTTTTTATGGACAGTTGTTTGTTTGGACAGTCAGACGCTATAAACAATCAGACAATCAATCAGATAACAGCTCATTACTGTCCTGACAAAACACTGTCCTTAAAAACCACAAAACAGTCACACACACAAACACACACAACTTCAGTTGAACATGTTATATTTACATGTATATGTCTATCTGTACATTATATGTATATGCATATATATACATGTATATGTTTATGCATATATACATCTATATGTTTATGCATATGTACATATATGCATATTCTTGTATATATACATATATGCATTTACATGTTTAAATGCATTTGCATATACAGTACATGTATATATGCACTTACATATACATGTATATATGCACTTACACATACATGTAAATAGGCACTTACATATACGTGTAATAGGCATGTAAATATAACATGTTCAACTCAAATTGTGTGTGTTTGTGTGTGTGACTGTTTTGTGGTTTCTAAGGACAGTGTTTTGTCAGGACAGTAATGAGCTGTTATCTGATTGTCTGATTACTGTATAGCGTATTGCTGTCCTGACAAAACACTGTCCTTAAAAACCACAAAACAGTCACACACACAAACACACACAACTTCAGTTGAACATGTTATATTTACATGTATATGTCTATCTGTACATTATATGTATATGCATATATATACATGTATATGTTTATGCATATATACATCTATATGTTTATGCATATGTACATATATGCATATTCTTGTATACAGGTAGTCCCCGAATTACGAGCGCTCTGATCTGCGAGGTTCCAGACTTACGAGCTGCACATTTTTGGAAAAAACGAAAAAAATACTGAGTTTTCATGTGTTTTTTCACTACAGTTAGTTAGTTAAGCATATAAACACACGTTTCCGATCATTTTTATGCACTCAAAAGTAGTTTTTAGATGAAAATAGAGTGTTTTTAGGCGCGCTAGCGAAAACCGTTCCAATTTACGAGCGGATTTCCGGATTTACGAGAGAAATGGCGGCCGTTCCAAATTACGAGATTTCCGGTTTACGAGCGCCTCGTTGTGACGGATCTCGCTCGTAAATCGGGGACTACCTGTATATACATATATGCATTTACATGTTTAAATGCATTTGCATATACAGTACATGTATATATGCACTTACATATACATGTATATATGCACTTACACATACATGTAAATAGGCACTTACATATACGTGTAATAGGCATGTAAATATAACATGTTCAACTCAAATTGTGTGTGTTTGTGTGTGTGACTGTTTTGTGGTTTCTAAGGACAGTGTTTTGTCAGGACAGTAATGAGCTGTTATCGGATTGTCTGATTACTGTATAGCGTATTGCTGTCCTGACAAAACACTGTCCTTAAAAACCACAAAACAGTCACACACACAAACACACACAATTTTAGTAGAACATGTTATATTTACATGTATATGTCTATCTGATATGCATATATACATTTATATGCATATATGTATATACACTGTACAGTACATGAATATGCATTTATGATATGCTTATATACATGTATATATGTATATTTGTGTGTATGTATATGACATAGATATCAATTATATAAATAATGCAGGGATTGTTAAGTATGACTTCAATATTATTAGTCACAGTTTTTTAATTTATAGTTTTCTTTCATTCAGCTAATTTTAATTTCATCTTAGTCCACCTATCATGAGAGGAGTTTTGTAAATACTCTGTCCATTTATCTTTCCTTTATGTGAGATGGATACTTGGGCCAAAAACAAACAATCATGTAATGTTTATTGGTTTACATGTGACAGCAGCTATCATCAAAATGTAGAATTTCCTCTAAATATAAGTATAAATGATCTCTTACAGATGTCATGTGAACACGTCCAGAGTCAGGAGATCGCAGGTAGCCAGAAGCACGATCAACTTCCTTTAAACACGAATACCAAGGTACATTTTAGTTCTTGTGTTCCTAAACAGAATTACTTGCTACGTGTGGTTTCATCAACCTTAATGTTCAATTAGGTGTGTATAGGAGTGTACTATGGTTTTTATGGACAGTTGTTTGTTTGGACAGTCAGACGCTATAAACAATCAGACAATCAATCAGATAACAGCTCATTACTGTCCTGACAAAACACTGTCCTTAAAAACCACAAAACAGTCACACACACAAACACACACAACTTCAGTTGAACATGTTATATTTACATGTATATGTCTATCTGTACATTATATGTATATGCATATATATACATGTATATGTTTATGCATATATACATCTATATGTTTATGCATATGTACATATATGCATATTCTTGTATATATACATATATGCATTTACATGTTTAAATGCATTTGCATATACAGTACATGTATATATGCACTTACATATACATGTATATATGCACTTACACATACATGTAAATAGGCACTTACATATACGTGTAATAGGCATGTAAATATAACATGTTCAACTCAAATTGTGTGTGTTTGTGTGTGTGACTGTTTTGTGGTTTCTAAGGACAGTGTTTTGTCAGGACAGTAATGAGCTGTTATCTGATTGTCTGATTACTGTATAGCGTATTGCTGTCCTGACAAAACACTGTCCTTAAAAACCACAAAACAGTCACACACACAAACACACACAACTTCAGTTGAACATGTTATATTTACATGTATATGTCTATCTGTACATTATATGTATATGCATATATATACATGTATATGTTTATGCATATATACATCTATATGTTTATGCATATGTACATATATGCATATTCTTGTATATATACATATATGCATTTACATGTTTAAATGCATTTGCATATACAGTACATGTATATATGCACTTACATATACATGTATATATGCACTTACATATACATGTATATATGCACTTATATATACATGTAATAGGCATGTAAATATAACATGTTCAACTCAAATTGTGTGTGTTTGTGTGTGTGACTGTTTTGTGGTTTCTAAGGACAGTGTTTTGTCAGGACAGTAATGAGCTGTTATCTGATTGTCTGATTACTGTATAGCGTATTGCTGTCCTGACAAAACACTGTCCTTAAAAACCACAAAACGGTCACACACACAAACACACACAACTTCAGTTGAACATGTTATATTTACATGTATATGTCTATCTGAACATTATATGTATATGCATATATATACATGTATATGTTTATGCATATATACATCTATATGTTTATGCATATGTACATATATGCATATTCTTGTATATATACATATATGCATTTACATGTTTAAATGCATTTGCATATACAGTACATGTATATATGCACTTACATATACATGTATATATGCACTTACACATACATGTAAATAGGCACTTACATATACGTGTAATAGGCATGTAAATATAACATGTTCAACTCAAATTGTGTGTGTTTGTGTGTGTGACTGTTTTGTGGTTTCTAAGGACAGTGTTTTGTCAGGACAGTAATGAGCTGTTATCTGATTGTCTGATTATAGCGTATTGCTGTCCTAACAAACCACTGTCCATTAAAACCACAAAACAGTCACACACACAAACACACACAATTTTAGTAGAACATGTTATATTTACATGTATATGTCTATCTGATATGCATATATACATTTATATGCATATATGTATATACACTGTACAGTACATGAATATGCATTTATGATATGCTTATATACATGTATATATGTATATTTGTGTGTATGTATATGACATAGATATCAATTATATAAATAATGCAGGGATTGTTAAGTATGACTTCAATATTATTAGTCACAGTTTTTAAATTTATAGTTTTCGTGTTTCAGCTCAGTGTTATGACGATGTGAGTTTCAGCTCAGTGTTATGACATTGTGTGTTTCAGCTCAGTGTTATGACGATGTGTGTTTCAGCTCAGTGTTATGACGATGTGTGTTTCAGCTCAGTGTTATGACGATGTGTGTTTCAGCTCAGTGTTATGACGATGTGTGTTTCAGCTCAGTGTTATGACGATGTGTGTTTCAGCTCAGTGTTATGACGATGTGTGTTTCAGCTCAGTGTTATGACGATGTGTGTTTCAGCTCAGTGTTATGACGATGTGTGTTTCAGCTCAGTGTTATGACGATGTGTGTTTCAGCTCAGTGTTATGACGATGTGTGTTTCAGCTCAGTGTTATGACGATGTGTGTTTCAGCTCAGTGTTATGACGATGTGTGTTTCAGCTCAGTGTTATGACGATGTGTGTTTCAGCTCAGTGTTATGACGTGTGTGTTTCAGCTCAGTGTTATGACGTTGTGTGTTTCAGCTCAGTGTTATGACGATGTGTGTTTCAGCTCAGTGTTATGACGTTGTGTGTTTCAGCTCAGTGTTATGACGATGTGTGTTTCAGCTCAGTGTTATGACGATGTGTGTTTCAGCTCAGTGTTATGACGTTGTGTTTCAGCTCAGTGTTATGACGATGTGTGTTTCAGCTCAGTGTTATGACGATGTGTGTTTCAGCTCAGTGTTATGACGTTGTGTGTTTCAGCTCAGTGTTATGACGTTGTGTGTTTCAGCTCAGTGTTATGACGATGTGTGTTTCAGCTCAGTGTTATGACGATGTGTGTTTCAGCTCAGTGTTATGACGATGTGTGTTTCAGCTCAGTGTTATGACGATGTGTGTTTCAGCTCAGTGTTATGACGATGTGTGTTTCAGCTCAGTGTTATGACGATGTGTGTTTCAGCTCAGTGTTATGACGTCGTGTGTTTCAGCTCAGTGTTATGACGATGTGTGTTTCAGCTCAGTGTTATGACGATGTGTGTTTCAGCTCAGTGTTATGACGTCGTGTGTTTCAGCTCAGTGTTATGACGATGTGTGTTTCAGCTCAGTGTTATGACGATGTGTGTTTCAGCTCAGTGTTATGACGTCGTGTTATGACGTTGTGTGTTTCAGCTCAGTGTTATGACGATGTGAGTTTCAGCTCAGTGTTATGACATTGTGTGTTTCAGCTCAGTGTTATGACGATGTGTGTTTCAGCTCAGTGTTATGACGATGTGTGTTTCAGCTCAGTGTTATGACGATGTGTGTTTCAGCTCAGTGTTATGACGATGTGTGTTTCAGCTCAGTGTTATGACGATGTGTGTTTCAGCTCAGTGTTATGACGATGTGTGTTTCAGCTCAGTGTTATGACGATGTGTGTTTCAGCTCAGTGTTATGACGATGTGTGTTTCAGCTCAGTGTTATGACGTTGTGTGTTTCAGCTCAGTGTTATGACGATGTGTTTCAGCTCAGTGTTATGACGATGTGTGTTTCAGCTCAGTGTTATGACGTTGTGTGTTTCAGCTCAGTGTTATGACGTCGTGTTTCAGCTCAGTGTTATGACGTGTGTGTTTCAGCTCAGTGTTATGACGTTGTGTGTTTCAGCTCAGTGTTATGACGATGTGTGTTTCAGCTCAGTGTTATGACGTAGTGTTTCAGCTCAGTGTTATGACGATGTGTGTTTCAGCTCAGTGTTATGACGTTGTGTGTTTCAGCTCAGTGTTATGACGTTGTGTGTTTCAGCTCAGTGTTATGACGATGTGTGTTTCAGCTCAGTGTTATGACGATGTGTGTTTCAGCTCAGTGTTATGACGATGTGTGTTTCAGCTCAGTGTTATGACGATGTGTGTTTCAGCTCAGTGTTATGACGATGTGTGTTTCAGCTCAGTGTTATGACGATGTGTGTTTCAGCTCAGTGTTATGACGATGTGTGTTTCAGCTCAGTGTTATGACGATGTGTGTTTCAGCTCAGTGTTATGACGTTGTGTGTTTCAGCTCAGTGTTATGACGTTGTGTGTTTCAGCTCAGTGTTATGACGTTGTGTGTTTCAGCTCAGTGTTATGACGTTGTGTGTTTCAGCTCAGTGTTATGACGATGTGTGTTTCAGCTCAGTGTTATGACGTTGTGTGTTTCAGCTCAGTGTTATGACGATGTGTGTTTCAGCTCAGTGTTATGACGATGTGTGTTTCAGCTCAGTGTTATGACGTTGTGTGTTTCAGCTCAGTGTTATGACGTTGTGTGTTTCAGCTCAGTGTTATGACGATGTGTGTTTCAGCTCAGTGTTATGACGGTTTCAGCTCAGTGTTATGACGTTGTGTTTCAGCTCAGTGTTATGACGTTGTGTTTCAGCTCAGTGTTATGACGATGTGTGTTTCAGCTCAGTGTTATGACGTCGTGTGTTTCAGCTCAGTGTTATGACGATGTGTGTTTCAGCTCAGTGTTATGACGATGTGTGTTTCAGCTCAGTGTTATGACGATGTGTGTTTCAGCTCAGTGTTATGACGATGTGTGTTTCAGCTCAGTGTTATGACGTTGTGTGTTTCAGCTCAGTGTTATGACGATGTGTGTTTCAGCTCAGTGTTATGACGATGTGTGTTTCAGCTCAGTGTTATGACGATGTGTGTTTCAGCTCAGTGTTATGACGATGTGTGTTTCAGCTCAGTGTTATGACGTCGTGTGTTTCAGCTCAGTGTTATGACGATGTGTGTTTCAGCTCAGTGTTATGACGATGTGTGTTTCAGCTCAGTGTTATGACGTCGTGTATGTGTGTTTCAGCTCAGTGTTATGACGATGTGTGTTTCAGCTCAGTGTTATGACATTGTGTGTTTCAGCTCAGTGTTATGACGATGTGTGTTTCAGCTCAGTGTTATGACGTGTGTGTTTCAGCTCAGTGTTATGACGATGTGTGTTTCAGCTCAGTGTTATGACGATGTGTGTTTCAGCTCAGTGTTATGACGATGTGTGTTTCAGCTCAGTGTTATGACGATGTGTGTTTCAGCTCAGTGTTATGACGATGTGTGTTTCAGCTCAGTGTTATGACGATGTGTGTTTCAGCTCAGTGTTATGACGATGTGTGTTTCAGCTCAGTGTTATGACGATGTGTGTTTCAGCTCAGTGTTATGACGATGTGTGTTTCAGCTCAGTGTTATGACGTTGTGTGTTTCAGCTCAGTGTTATGACGATGTGTGTTTCAGCTCAGTGTTATGACGTTGTGTGTTTCAGCTCAGTGTTATGACGATGTGTGTTTCAGCTCAGTGTTATGACGATGTGTGTTTCAGCTCAGTGTTATGACGATGTGTGTTTCAGCTCAGTGTTATGACGATGTGTGTTTCAGCTCAGTGTTATGACGATGTGTGTTTCAGCTCAGTGTTATGACGATGTGTGTTTCAGCTCAGTGTTATGACGTTGTGTGTTTCAGCTCAGTGTTATGACGTTGTGTGTTTCAGCTCAGTGTTATGACGTTGTGTGTTTCAGCTCAGTGTTATGACGATGTGTGTTTCAGCTCAGTGTTATGACGTTGTGTGTTTCAGCTCAGTGTTATGACGATGTGTGTTTCAGCTCAGTGTTATGACGATGTGTGTTTCAGCTCAGTGTTATGACGTTGTGTGTTTCAGTTCAGTGTTATGACGATGTGTGTTTCAGCTCAGTGTTATGACGATGTGTGTTTCAGCTCAGTGTTATGACGTCGTGTGTTTCAGCTCAGTGTTATGACGTTGTGTGTTTCAGCTCAGTGTTATGACATCATGTTTCAGCTCAGTGTTATGACGTTGTATGTTTCAGCTCAGTGTTATGACATTGTGCGTTTCAGCTAATCATTATGACATTGTGTGTTTCAGCTCAGTGTTATGACGTCGTGTGTTTCAGCTCAGTGTTATGACGATGTGTGTTTCAGCTCAGTGTTATGACGTCGTGTGTTTCAGTTCAGTGTTATGACGATGTGTGTTTCAGCTCAGTGTTATGACGTGTGTGTTTCAGCTCAGTGTTATGACGATGTGTGTTTCAGCTCAGTGTTATGACGATGTGTGTTTCAGCTCAGTGTTATGACGATGTGTGTTTCAGCTCAGTGTTATGACGATGTGTGTTTCAGCTCAGTGTTATGACGATGTGTGTTTCAGCTCAGTGATACGACGTTGTGTGTTTCAGCTCAGTGATACGACGTTGTGTGTTTCAGTTCAGTGTTATGACGATGTGTGTTTCAGCTCAGTGTTATGACGTGTGTTTCAGCTCAGTGTTATGACGTTGTGTGTTTCAGCTCAGTGTTATGACGTCGTGTGTTTCAGCTCAGTGTTATGACGTTGTGTGTTTCAGCTCATCATTATGGCATTGTGTGTTTCAGCTCAGTGTTATGACGTCGTGTGTTTCAGTTCAGTGTTATGACGTCATGTGTTTCAGCTCAGTGTTATGACGATGTGTGTTTCAGCTCAGTGTTATGACATTGTGTGTTTCAGCTCAGTGTTATGACATTGTGTGTTTCAGCTCAGTGTTATGACGTCGTGTGTTTCAGCTCATCATTATGACGTTGTGCATTTCAGCTCAGTGTTATGACGTCATGTTTCAGCTCAGTGTTATGATGTCGTGTTTCAGCTCAGTGTTATGACGTTGTGTGTTTCAGCTCAGCATTATGACGTTGTGTGTTTCAGCTCAGCGTTATGACGTTGTGTGTTTCAGCTCAGTGTTATGACGTTATGTGTTTCAGCTCAGCATTATGACGTTGTGTGTTTCAGCTCAGCGTTATGACGTTGGGTGTTTCAGCTCAGTGTTATGACGTCGTGTGTTTCAGCTCAGTGTTATGACGTCGTGTGTTTCAGCTCAGTGTTATGACGTCATGTGTTTCAGCTCAGTGTTATGACATTGTGTGTTTCAGCTCAGTGTTATGACATTGTGTGTTTCAGCTCAGTGTTATGACGATGTGTGTTTCAGCTCAGTGTTATGACGTTGTGTGTTTCAGCTCAGTGTTATGACGATGTGTGTTTCAGCTCAGTGTTATGACGTCGTGTGTTTCAGCTCAGTGTTATGACGTTGTGTGTTTCAGCTCAGTGTTATGACGATGTGTGTTTCAGCTCAGTGTTATGACGTTGTGTGTTTCAGCTCAGTGTTATGACGATGTGTGTTTCAGCTCAGTGTTATGACATTGTGTGTTTCAGCTCAGTGTTATGACGTCGTGTGTTTCAGCTCATCATTATGACGTCGTGTGTTTCAGCTCAGTGTTATGACGTCGTGTGTTTCACCTCAGTGTTATGACGTTGTGTGTTTCAGCTCAGTGTTATGACGTCGTGTGTTTCAGCTCATCATTATGACATTGTGTGTTTCAGCTCAGTGTTATGACATAGTGGGTTTTTCAGTTCAGTGTTATGACATTGTGTGTTTCAGCTCATCATTATGACATTGTGTGTTTCAGCTCAGTTTTATGACGTCGTGTGTTTCAGCTCAGTGTTATGACGTCGTGTGTTTCAGCTCAGTGTTATGACGTCATGTGTTTCACCTCAGTGTTATGACGATGTGCGTTTCAGCTCAATGTTATGACGATGTGTGTTTCAGCTCAGTGTTATGACGTCGTGTGTTTCAGCTCAGTGTTATGACGTCGTGTGTTTCAGCTCAGTGTTATGACGTCATGTGTTTCAGCTCAGTGTTATGACGAAGTGTGTTTCAGCTTAGTGTTATGACGTTGTGTGTTTCAGCTCAGTGTTATGACGTTGTGTGTTTCAGCTCAGTGTTGTGACGTTGTGTGTTTCAGCTCAGTGTTATGACGTTGTGTGTTTCAGCTCAGTGTTATGACGTTGTGTGTTTCAGCTCAGTGTTATGACGTTGTGTGTTTCAGCTCAGTGTTATGACGTCGTGTGTTTCAGCTCAGTGTTATGACGATGTGTGTTTCAGCTCAGTGTTATGACGTTGTGTGTTTCAGCTCAGTGTTATGACGTTGTGTGTTTCAGCTCAGTGTTATGACGTCGTGTGTTTCAGCTCAGTGTTATGACGTTGTGTGTTTCAGCTCAGTGTTATGACGATGTGTGTTTCAGCTCAGTGTTATGACGATGTGTGTTTCAGCTCAGTGTTATGACGATGTGTGTTTCAGCTCAGTGTTATGACGATGTGTGTTTCAGCTCAGTGTTATGACGTTGTGTGTTTCAGCTCAGTGTTATGACGATGTGTGTTTCAGCTCAGTGTTATGACGTTGTGTGTTTCAGCTCAGTGTTATGACGATGTGTGTTTCAGCTCAGTGTTATGACGATGTGTGTTTCAGCTCAGTGTTATGACGATGTGTGTTTCAGCTCAGTGTTATGACGATGTGTGTTTCAGCTCAGTGTTATGACGTTGTGTGTTTCAGCTCAGTGTTATGACGTGTGTGTTTCAGCTCAGTGTTATGACGTCGTGTGTTTCAGCTCAGTGTTATGACGTTGTGTGTTTCAGCTCAGTGTTATGACGATGTGTGTTTCAGCTCAGTGTTATGACGTTGTGTGTTTCAGCTCAGTGTTATGACGATGTGTGTTTCAGCTCAGTGTTATGACGTCGTGTGTTTCAGCTCAGTGTTATGACGTCGTGTGTTTCAGCTCAGTGTTATGACGTCGTGTGTTTCAGCTCAGTGTTATGACGATGTGTGTTTCAGCTCAGTGTTATGACGTTGTGTGTTTCAGCTCAGTGTTATGACGATGTGTTTCAGCTCAGTGTTATGATATTGTGTGTTTCAGCTCAGTGTTATGACGTCGTGTGTTTCAGCTCAGTGTTATGACGTCATGTGTTTCAGCTCAGTGTTATGACGAAGTGTGTTTCAGCTTAGTGTTATGACGTTGTGTTTTTCAGCTCAGTGTTATGACGTTGTGTGTTTCAGCTCAGTGTTGTGACGTCGTGTGTTTCAGCTCATCATTATGACATTGTGTGTTTCAGCTCAGTATTATGACGTTGTGTGTTTCAGCTCAGTGTTATGACGTCGTGTGTTTCAGCTCAGTGTTATGACGTCATGTGTTTCAGCTCAGTGTTATGACGAAGTGTGTTTCAGCTTAGTGTTATGACGTTGTGTGTTTCAGCTCAGTGTTATGACGTTGTGTGTTTCAGCTCAGTGTTGTGACGTCGTGTGTTTCAGCTCATCATTATGACATTGTGTGTTTCAGCTCAGTATTATGACGTTGTGTGTTTCAGCTCAGTGTTATGACGTCGTGCGTTTCAGCTCATCATTATGACATTTTGTGTTTCAGCTCAGTGTTATGACGTCGTGCGTTTCAGCTCATCATTATGACATTGTGTGTTTCAGCTCAGTATTATGACGTTGTGTGTTTCAGCTCAGTGTTATGACGTCGTGCGTTTCAGCTCATCATTATGACATTTTGTGTTTCAGCTCAGTGTTATGATGTCGTGTGTGCTGTTTAGTTTAGATTAGTGAAAATTTACAAATTTGCACAGTTCGAGTGTTGACATTGTGTTAGACTCCGTAAGTAGAGCTAGGAAAAAATATTGTTACAGTATTAGTATTGGATATCAGCCAAAAAATGAATATTGTGCATCCCTAGAAGCTACATATAAGTACGTTGTTAAAATTTGTAGAAGAGTTTAGATCATTGCAAGAGTGTGGGAAGAGTTTCTAAAGCCTTCAAATATATATAAATACTATAATGAACATAACGTCACTGCATCACAGAATTTAATTTACTGCGGGTTGGTTTGAAATCGAACCCCCACAACAAACGACAGACTACTGTACACCTTCAACACACACGAGCGCACACACCATGTAGATGTAGCGCACAGCGTCTCCTGTGCTCCAGTGGGACGGGCTGACTTGAATGTGAGTCTTCACCACATCTGCAGGCTGCGTGACCAGCGACGCCATGACGCCTGCAACAACTCCACAGCTGAAGTTGGCCAGTGGGGCGTAGGGCGCGGACGTCACCTCTGAGGAAACACAAGACGGGTCTCGTCAGACAGTTTCAGAGTGTGTAGCTGCAGCTGGACGTGTGGCGGCACCTTGTGGCAGCGCCCTCTTGGCCTGGCTGTAGAACATGACGTAGATGCCGGAGAAAGGAGCGTCTCGGAGGAGCGTGGCGGTGAGCCCTGAGAACAGAGCCCGGAGCCCCTCGGTTTCATACATGCTCCTCAGAGCACCGGGAACACTTGCATAGTTGTAGTAACCGCTCTGGAACACACACCAAAGACGAAACGTTCAAACATTCAGAGTTATGGCCGAGAAAAGAGGAAACATCAACTTTGACTTTTCTTTTTGTTGCAGATTTCCTGTTTGCATTTAGCTCTGGAATAAAACCACAGTCGTACACACGTTTTCACTCATTTAACATCAAACATATCAAAACTGCTTTACTTACAAGCCAGTTATTACACAATGACTTCTTGTCAGTTACTAGAAATATAAAAATAAATACATTTCAATGCCGTTTAACCAACGTAAACATTTACTAGTGACAGGTCAGGCTGTCAGTGTTGGGAATAAAACCATCCCATTAAAGGTTCATCCTTCAGGGTCACTTAAGGCTCATTTTGACAAACTTTATCAGATAATTACCGGTAAAAACTTTTTTACAGTTCTTTTGTTGTATAAAACAGTTCAAAGGAGGAAGACTGGGTCTCTGCTGGTAATCTCTGTTTTATAATCTAATGCAACTTGATTTGTAAAGCACACCACAGCAGACCATAGTGCTGCACAGAATCACAGTAAAACTCAAGTACAATGTAACTTTAGAAAAAAAAAGAAAAAAAATTATCATTGTTTTGTGTTTAGTGAAATAAAAGCTCCAAAAATAAACAAATACCAGGTTAACGTCTTTTTTAGTTTTTATAAAACTTTACCTGTTTTACAGATGAAGTTTGTAAATGTTAATATTGTCTTTATTATAAAGAACTAGGCCTGTCACGAGAACAAATTTTGCTGGGTGATTAATTGCTTCTGAAATTATTGTGATAAACGATAATATTGTTTGAAATTTGACAATAATTAGTAATTATTGTCAAATTTAAGAAGACATTTTTGTTCATTTGTTTTGAATGTAGTACTTTTTTCAACCACTGAATGCAGTAAAAGATTGTTTGAGCTGAAGGATGGATAGTGAGGGAGCAAGCAGCGTCTCTAAGAAAAATGGGAGGGAGGCCCCTTGACGTGGGCTGTCTCTCTTGGGTTCTCAAAATGGCGGATGCTCGGTGTGGTTTGAGCGCTTTAGCATAGCATTTGTCACACAAAGCTTTTAATAAAAAAATTAAAAATCAGTTAACAAGTTCTCAGCTTCTTTTTGTAGAGAAAAACAACTTTTTACACGAAGGAACGGGTTTCAACCGTGAATTTTGGAGCTTTGACAAGACAGAGTTTTTTCCCCTGAGGTCAGCCTGTTAGCTTAGCTCGTAGCTTAGCTTCTCAGCTGAGCTGGTTTTAAAGATCCAAAAACAGTTTTAGATGGTTAAAACAGATTTTAAAGAGAAAGGGAGGGGTCAGTGAAGAACACCGAAGTTGAACTTTGTTTCATCCAGTGTCTTCAGTAGAAAGAGACACGAAGAAACGATAAAACCGATAAATGAAAATGAGGTTGATTGATGATGGATTTAATTTATCATGTGATTGATTTATTCTTATTGTGACACACCTATAAGGAACGCCATCCAATAAAAGTTTAAATACCCTGAAACAGCTGTCCATGGACGTCCCAGAAGCTTTTAATAAAATTGCTTTGAAAACTAACAGCAAATGTTTCTGGGGTAGACAAACACGTTTGACCACATTAAGAAAAAGAAACGAAGTTCTTAACGTGCACCTCGTCTGCCTGGCAGGACTAAATTGTGTGATCCCCTAGTGCTTGGAGTTTGAGTTGGGGACAACTCCCAGCTACTACCACATCAAATCCAACAGTTCAGTCAGGTCCTCTGGACTAAAGTCACTTAGCTTTGACGGCCATCTTGGATGTCTGACTTCAGTTTCTAAGTTGTAGATGTTCAGCCGATGATTTCTTTGAGAGTTTCAGTTAAATCTGTCAAGTAGCTCATGAGATATTTTGCTAACACACAGACAGGGGAAGCTGCCTTTCATTGCAGGATAACAGTTATAATACAAACGTAGTATTTTCCAGTGTCTGGGATTGGGCTGTGAACGTCCACACATCCAGAGTATAACTGTGTGAAAGCCAGGATGCACGTTTTCCCAGCAGGTTGGAGAAAGTGAAGAACAAAAACACTAAAGTCACGGAACAGAGCACGTGAGGAGTGATGCGTTCACGTCTGTGACAGAGAGATCAGTGAGACGTGGCGCACCTCAAAGCGAGTCTTGATGACGGTGAATGGCAGCATGCAGACTCCAGCCACGGCTCGGGCTCCGGCTCCGAGCAGAACCGCCTCGCCAGCGTTGGGAGCTCGGTCCAGAAAGAAGTGCTGCTTCAGGGAGTAGAAGGTGCTGAAGTAGATGCCGACTCCAGGGATGCAGCGAAAGAACGACTGACAACAGAAAAGACAGGACTTCACTGACGTTTTTATTTGCATCACTTCAGGCTCAGTCATTCTGTTTTCTTAAAGGGGACCACAGATGCAAAATTCACTTTTTAATGTTTTTTTTACTCAACTTTGGGTATTTACTTCATAAAAAAACAGTCCTTGTGCCAAAAAAATGCACCCAGTGGTTTATTTACTCTAAGTAGATTTATTTTACTGTGATAATTTAGGTTTCGTTTTGAAATCAATCGCGCTTGTGACGTCACAAGCGCTAGGACAACCCACCTCAACCTGAGTCCAGCCCCTCACCTAGCAACCCCTGGTTAGGCTCAACCCACTTCTGTATTAAACACATGACTGTTGTTTTTCATGATTTCATCTCATCTTTTGTTTATATGTTCTTAATTTCATGTGTACAGCACTTTGTTGCAGCTGTGTTTTTTTTAAATGGCTTTATAAATAAAGTATAATTGTTATTTTTATGTTTTAGTTCAATTTTTAGTGTATTTGCGATCGCTCCCAACGCGCAGCCGGCAAAAATTAAACGAGCGGACCCCCGGCGTAGGGACCGGTTGCGACGGGACCCTCTTCTGGCGCGATGGAGCGGAGCTTCAACTGTACAGCCTCGCAGCAGCCTCGCAGCAGCGAGGACCTTCTCCTTACGGATTAATTTACGGGAGACACTTGGTGAACTTTGTGTTGTCTTGACTGGAACAGCGATAACTCCCAAAATCTCCGCGTGCAACGAGCGGAGCTGGCGAACACCGGAAGAGGAACAAGCTAACATTAGCTTCGGATTCGGGTGGTCTCATGCTAAAAGGAGCAGCAAATTGCGGCGCGCTCAGACGGGTTTCGGTAAGTTATCTTAAGCTAGCACTAACAGTAAGTCAAATGAGTAATAAAAAAAGAGCTAATTTTAAAACAACAACACATTACAGATACTGGCTGTTACAGAGGGCGTAAACAGATCGTTGAAGGGCGTGGACTTCAGAACTCAGTATCAGAAACCGGTCGTTCAAAACGAAAGTTAAAAATGGCAGAATTAAAAAGGGTATAATTGATTATCTAAGAATTATTTTGTGTATTAAAATGAATTAATATTGTCAAGATAGCACACAGACATAACATAAAAATTTTAAAGACCTATATGTGGTCTCCTTTAAATTAAGACATCATAGTGTGAAGATTGTTTTTTCTGTTGTTTAGTCAGAAATCTAGTTGTCACAGCTGATTTGACTCCTGCAGGCCTGAAGCTTTGCATGACACTGTGAATCAGTTACGTTCAGCTCATCACAGAGTAAACTGTGTTTTCATGTCTTTGCTAGTTTAGCTGCTTGAAAAGGGCAGTTCAATAGAAACTATCCCTGTGCACCTGCGACTGACGTCAGTTCATAAAACTACACACAAGCATGCAACGGATGGGTTGACAGGAAAACGGTGTCAGATACGCACAGGCGAGACTCCTCTCCACAGACTGAAGAACTTCTCCGTCCTGACGATGTTCATGAAGACGGTGAACATTCCCACCTTCGGCGCTCTGCAGGACCAGACACAAACACACAAACATCAGCCTTCAGAGGCTGATGGAGCACTTGAAACAACAAAGCATCACAGGGAAATGTGTGCGTCATAAAATGTAATGCTGTTCCATCCATCCATCATCTTTCCCTTCCCGGGTCGTACATTCACGCTTGGACAAGAGGAGTTCCAGCTGTGTGACTGCAGTCGTGCAGCTGTATGGTCTGACTGTGTGGTGCTGATGTGACTGTTCTATGTGGGTCACAGAGGCGTGCATGTGTTCATGTTCACACGCATGAAACGTGATCGGACACACACCCTGGCTTGGCGTTGTTCTGCAGGGTCTGCAGGCGGGTCTTGACCAGATCCAGCGGCTGGAAGAGCAGCGTGGAGCAGGTGCCGCTGAGCGAGCCGCACATGAAGGCTTTGAGCGCTGGATGAGCCTGAGGACCACGACCCATCCACGGAGGAGGAGAGAAAGAGTGACACGAAGAACAGCAGAGAGGAACAGAGGGATGAATAAACTGTGGAGTGGTAGAAATGACATGAAACGATAACGAGACCCGGTCAGAACAACTAAATATTAAACACGTGCCGTTTACAACCTCCACCAGCAAAATGCACGTTACATAAAGATGACACACATGAAGTCTGAACACAAGAAGAAAACACACCTTGACACAAAGAACTACATCCTGATGCATGCTCATTATTATTATTATTATTAATAATTACACATAAAATAATCCTGAACAGGAATTCATTTCATCATGTTCCTGTGACGTTCTGTGTAAATAACAAGGCCTGTGGCAGCGAGCAGAGGACAGCTTCCTCACATGATGATGGATATGTGGAGACAGCACACACACACACACACACACACACACGCACACACACACACACACGCACACACACACACACACACACACACAATGTTAAATTCAGCTGCATGGGAAGATAAACTGTTGCTCTGAAACAGAAAATGTTCTGCAGCAGCAACATGAAGACATAACAGATAAATCAGTGAATTATAAAAAAATTAAAGTAACACACGTTACGTTCACACACACACACAGACACACACACACACACTCCTACCTTCCCCAGGCCGCCTGAGGTTCGGCTCTGAGCGTCCTGGTTTCCCTGCATGTCGTCTCGCTGCTACAAGCAGGGCGACAGGAAATAACCCTTCATCTCTCACAAACCTTCCCTCTTCCTCTTCATCTCCCCCCAACAGCTTTCTCCCTTCTTCTCGTCCTCCCTCCCTCCCCCTGTTCCACAGTCAAAGCAGAAGCTTAATCCAGCCGTTTTTCTCAAGGCTCCAGTCTTTATCTTTCAGAGA
>JBBPBX010054420.1:0-23479 GCA_038048925.1 Garcialebias charrua | reverse complement strand
GGTGCAGGATTGATCCCACCTCTCTCTGAATGGCTCCCGCTCATCCAAATAAACTTTAGCTTCACCCTTCTTGGGCTTCCTCCCACGCTGTGTAGGTCCATATCCTTTAGTTAGGTCAGTCAATGGGCGAACTATAGCGGAATAATTCCGGATAAACCTTCGGTAGTACCCACAAAATCCTAAGAATGACCGCAGGGTCTTCAGATTAGTAGGCATTGGCCATGTGGTAACAGCTTCAATTTTTGTTGGATCAGCTGAGACACCTTCTGCAGACACTATGTGACCTACATATTTCACCTTTGTCTGACAAAACTGACATTTATCCAGAGAAATCTTGAGGCCTACTTCTTGGAGTCTGTCGAGAACCTTTAGGAGTCTCTCCTCATGTTCTTCCAGAGTCTTTCCAAAGATAATAAGGTCATCAAGATACACAAGTACTTGTAGGAGGTTCATGTCACCCACTGTTTTTTCCATCAAGCGTTGGAAAGTTGCAGGAGCTCCTGTGATCCCCTGTGGCATCCTCTCAAACTGGTAAAATCCTAGAGGGCAAATAAAAGCAGTTTTTTCTTTGTCCTCTTCCTTCATAGCAATTTGATAATAGCCGCTCCTCAAGTCTAAGACTGAAAACCACCGACTACCAGAAAGGCAGTCAAGCGCTTCATCGATACGGGGCGTGGTGTATTGGTCGGGCACAGTTCGACTGTTAAGTGTCCGGTAATCAACACACATCCTTACATCTCCATTCTTTTTTCTCACAATTACAATGGGAGATGCATATGGGCTTTTAGACTCTTTAATTATTCCTGCAGCTAGCAGTTTCTGTATATGACAGCGTACATCATTAATATCTGCAGGAGTGATGCGTCTGGAGCGTTCTCGAAATGGGCGGGGATCTGACAGTCTAATTGTGTGCTCCATCTCTTTAGCGAGTCCTACATCCAGCTCATCTAGAGAAAAGACAGATGCTCGTTCAGATAGCTTTTGACAAAGTCTTTGCTTCCATTGGTCTGGGACGGGGGACTCTCCAAAATTTATCAGACTTGTATCGAATCTTGAATTTACACTGTTTTGTTTGGAAACTGTTGTGACAACATCAGTAACGCACAGACATCCCACAACAGTGCCAGCTGGAACTGTTATGTCTCTCAAGGATTCATTCTGGAACAATAAGGTCAGTTGGTTCACATCCACAGCATTACTTGGAATAACCATGGCTTGTAGCAGTACACCAACAGGAAGGGGATTTATGGTTGAAGACTCCACCACCAAAATGTCATCAGGTAGAGGCTTCTCCACATCCACTCTGCAAGATGCTTTACAGTTACTCCCAGCAGGAAATGTCAGGTCCCCAGGACCCTCCCATTTTATACATCCAATCTCTTCATTTTCCTCTTTTAAATCCAAATTCCTTTCTGCACCTCTAGGCAGAAAACTGTATATTCCTAATGTCTGAACAGATGCCTCAGATGTTTCCTCACATAGCTGAGCCAAGCGTTTTGGAAGATTGGCTTTTGCATTGGTGCCAATGATGACAGGGGTTTGGTCTGGGCCAGGTGGATCTGGACAAATCAAAGCTAGGACTGACAAAGTAGTTGGAGCTCCAGCCACTTTCTTGGGAAACTCCATATCCACTATCACATAACCGAGATATGGGTAGCTGGAATCACTCAAACCCCATATGTCTAGTTTACTGACAGGTTGAATGGTTGTGTCAGACAGGTACTTCCTGTACCAGGATTCAAAGATGATACTGACCCGGGAACCGCTGTCTAGTAGGGCATCACATAGCTGTCCATTAATTTTTAAAGGTTCCAAAGACGGTGGCCCTATTAGTCCTTCTGGCAGTCCAACAGGTTGTAGGTTACTCACTGCACTCTTTCTCACTGTAGCACTCTGCTCACTGCTTTCCCCAGTAGGAGATGGTACATTTGTGGTTTTAGCTTTTTTGAGGGCTTGAATAAGCTTCTGAATGACCTTATTTTGATTTTCAGGACTTCTGCATTTATTTGCCAGGTGTCCACTTTCCCCACAGCGGTAGCAAAAACGTTCATCTGCATCAGAACGTCTATTTGGAGTGTTCACTGCCATGACAGTCTGTGACGTTTCAGCTGGAAGTGACACTCTGGACTTGACTTTTTGTTGCAGCTCTTTAACTTGTTGCTTTAAAGCCACAACTTCAGCATTCAGACTTGGTTCTTTAGGTCTCTCTCTGTCAGTTGAACATTTGTCATATTTATCTGCAGTATCTTGAGGGGGTTGTGAAGAAAGTGCAGTGAACATTGACTTTACTTCTTTTATCTCAGCCCGCAGACTCTGAATTTCAGAATGATTGTGGTCCACCTGCAGTTTGGTTTGGACGGCACGTACAGATGGAGTTAATTTAGCTCTAGATGCTTCATACTCCTCTTCAGCACGAATTTCACGCAATAGTTCAAGAAAGGTTGGAGGGTTCTCTTTTCTTTCTCTCAATCTGAGCTGAATTAGCATTAGGTCTGCACCCACTGCGCCTTTAAGTAGCTGTTCAATTCGAGCTTTGTTCATGCTTGAGGCAGGGAGGCCATCTCTTTGAACTTCTTTCGACAAACAGCGCTCTAGTCTTCGAAGGAAATCTGACAACTTTTCCCCAGACTGCTGCTGCATCAGTCTAAAAGCAAAGTATAAATCATCTCCTGACTCTGCCATCCCGAATGCACTATCAAGAGCTTCTAGGCACTCTTCAGGACTGACATCTGGATCAGAAAGGCAAACTGCTTTGATGACTTCTAATGCCGGGCCCTTTAGGCTCTCCATGATTCTCCGTCGTTTTTCTTTTGGAGAAGATTCACTCACCTCCACCATCATGTGAGCTTGCTCCAACCAATATTCAAATTGTTCCTCACCTGCAGGAGTAGGCACTATGCCGGAGAAGGTGCGCAAGTGAGGAATCCTCCAGTCTCTGTGGTAGGTTTAGCTGCTTTATCCAGTAGATCACTCACAGCACGAATGAGGGACTCGGTGGGTGAGGGAACGGGTTCCACCCCAGCTAGAAGAGCATGCACATCCGCTGCAGTCTTCCCTTCTGTTTGTAAAAAAGTATTTAGTTTGACACTAAAATCCTCATTTACACTTGAAGATTCTGTGGTAATGAATATAGGCCATACTGTAGACTCATCTAACGTCAACACCTCATTTGGCATGTTTGCATTTGTAAGTTTCTCCCTGCACTAATATTTGACCTGTTGATTCGTCTAGCATTCTTCCCCTCACACGGACACGCCCAAGGCACTTTATAGTCAGCAGTGTCTTCTATTTGTGCAATTTCTGTCTCTTGGGGAACTTTTATCAACAATGCATGGTTCTCATTTATGCCCTCCCCTCGGCACCAGCTCTTAAGTTTGTTTACCATGACCTTAGTTTGTTGCATTTTCTCTCTTTTTTTTTTTAACAATGACAATCAGAAAAATACTTTGAACATCAAGAAACTCAAACAATAAATCCCAGCGATGCCTCCATTTTATGTAGCCCAACTATACCTTTCTGAAGTAGGTAAGGGCTCTAGGTTCGTTAAACGTAGTAGCTTAAAAAATAATTCTTAATACACTCTCGTGTTTAAACTTGTGTTGAGTTTCATTCACTTTAAAATAATAATTAACCAGTGCTTTCTATTCCTCTCACCCAATCAGGTAGAGGCTGAATAAAAATAATAAAATCCAAATACTATTTTACAGGAAATCAAACACACACACAGTATGAAACTTGAACTTTTGAACATGTATTAAACACAACAATAAATTCACAAAATGTAAATGTTTCAGTCTTTTGTTTTACCAACTTGTTATTAATTACTGTGGGCCCACACCTCAATGTCCACTGCGGTAAAGTTAGTTTTACGTTGGAAGTTGGATATTCGAGCTCCGTGGCTGCAGGGGTGCGTTGCTCTCGTCAGTCCGCTTCATGGAGTCTGATTTCGGGCAGCCACTCTTAGTCTGCCCCTTCTCAGAGACTCAATGTCCACCTAAGCCGGCATTAATTAATTACTTGTCCCAACAAATAAAATAAAATAAAACTACCCTGTTGCAGGCCTGATTTGATGATGATGCGTGGTTTTGCGATACCTCCAAGGAAAACCTTGACCCTTCTTGGTAGTTCACCTGTCCTTCGTCTCAGTTGGCAAGATGACGTCCGCTCCTTCTCCAGTCTCTCAGTCCCCAGGATTTGGAATAGCAGGAAGTTTAACGCCGACACAGTCCTCCAACACAGTCACAGAAGCTCTCAGCAGAAACTCATCTCTCTGCAGGAACGCTCCCATGACGGAAACAGTTGAATCCACTGTAAGCTGCGTTAGCTCACAGTACTTAACTGCCATTCACTGTGCTAATGAATGCTAGTGTGTTAGCAAGCTTTACTTTTTTACCTACTGTCCAGTGAATTCTGGTTTAGAATGATCACAACAGCAGCAAACAAGAGTGAGAAGTCGATATCTATTCACAGACTGTCGTGTTGAAAGTCTAAAATTTCAGCAAAACACTCGTTTCTTAATAAATTCGCCAGTTTTTTCTCCAACGGTTATTTTACTCTTCCTCCTCTGCTTCTCCTCTTCCTCATTCTCCCCTCACGTCTCTCAGCCAATCACAGACCAGCTCAGCTGCTTTAGAGCCCTTCAAAATAAAATATGTTGAAAACTGCTTCTCTATAAAACGGTTTCTTTTAACTTATTACACAATGTTACTCCCAGTATTTATAAACACAACTTTCATTAACACTTCTTTCTTTAACAAATTTAACATATTTAAACAAACATGTTCAATACATATTAAATTATTACACCTTCCATGAACTTAACTCAATACAAAATACCTTTATTTTGGACTGGGTTACAAATGGTTAAGAGAAAGGAGCTTTAATAAAAAACAAAAACAAAGTTAAAGTGAGTAAAACAGAAGGGACTGAACAGAAAAAGTGCTTTATTGGTTTTATTTTATTTTGGGAACATGTCAAAATGAGAATTAAAGACCATACTTTATTGTTGTTTTACATCATTTTGGGGTATTTTGCAGCTTCATGTGGAGGAAGAGTTATTTTTCTAAGTTCTTATTAAAAGAAACGGTTCAGTTAGTTGGTTGTCTGGAGTGATTTATGTTACATTAAAGGTGTGTATGGTAATTAGGTGAGTAAGGATTTACTCAACATAGGTATAACCTGCATGGTATCTACCAGAACTTAACGAACCCAAATACTGTAGCCACCCCACCAGTGAGTTTAAGTTCTTGCCCCAGTTACTGGCAGACAGAGCAGTGGGGTGCTACATATATATATGTATATACTGTACAGTATATGTATATATATGTATATACTGTATATCAAAGTCAAAGTCAAAGTCAACTTTATTGTCAGATCTGCAATATGTACAGTGCAGGACATACACAGGACCGAAATTGCGTTTCTCTCAGTCCCTCGGTGCAACAGTAAACATCTAAACATTGAAACACTGAAACATATAATAATAGACATAAGCATAAAATAGTAAAACTAACACTGTCCTGAGTTTTTTTCATAGTGGTATAAAAAAAGAGTATAAAAAGTATAACTAAAATAAACTAAAGGTTTCTAGCATTGACATTTGTATATGTATATACTGTATATGTATATACTGTATATGTATATTGTTGAGTGTTGTGATAATAAGCACTCGAGTTGAAGTAGATGACAACTTGTTTTAATAACTGATAACGCTGTTATAATACAGAGCAGTAACGGGTCCGAACCTGCCTCGTGCCCAAGCGTTAACCCAACCACCAGGTGCGCATGCGCAGACCCAGAACTCTCCAGAACTACGGCAGCTGTGAAGGCTCAATATTACTGTGCGCACAGTCAATATTCTACATCCTTTCTCCTTAGCTCATGCCTATCATCATAAACATTAAACAGTCACTTGTGCCGCCATTTCAACAGTAACATGCTAACTTGCAGTTTTTTAATTTAATACCCAGACCTGATGATGAGAAAACACTTCATCACTATAAACCTAAACAAATAGATTGGATAACAAACATTGGATAACATTTATTTATTTATTTATTTTTTCAAATAATCATAACAACATGAACGATGCAGCCACATTGTAGGGCTATAGCAACAAAATACACAGTCAATGGCACTAGTCCAAATACTTGGGATTCGGTTTGCTGACACGGCCTGAGCATGTCGTGTAGAGTTTGTTTGTCACCGGTGAGGATGGATTAGCAACCGGAACTTGGACCCCATAATACTCCGAGTCCACCTCCTGCCGCGTCTGTCTGGTGACGGCGATGGGCTTGCCTGGGACAGGGCCAGCACCCTGATCCAGAGTGTCGTCTGGATCAAACTCAGACGGAGGAGGCTCTGCCACAGGTAGGATTAGCACTTTGAGATTTTTATTAATGAAAAGTGCATTATAAATGGAATTCATTATTATTATTATTATTATTATTAGGATGTGTTTCCTGTTCCTCCTATAGGTTTGTCCTTCCGACTGAACCAGATAAGATGTAGAACCACCAGACTGAGGAACAGCTTCTACCCTGAGGCTGTTAGACTCATGAATAAATAAAAATAAAATAAAAATAAACACTGCAAAATATCACATCATGCTGATGCTGATCTGTTTTCTTGTTGCTGTGTTCATCTGTGACCATCTGCTCATACAGACTCATGTTCGTGCTGCTGTTTATAATGATGTTTTTCCACTACATTAGGGCTTAGTGTATTACTAGTTGATGTTTTTCTTAGTTAATTCTAGATGTTATTACTGTTTTTCTCTTGCATTTGTTGTTGGATGTAACTGGGACCCCGTGTACATAATCTCGTTTTCATCACATGTACCACATGCGGTGCAAATGACAATAAAGACTCTCTGACTCTCTCTGACTATGACTCTGATAAGACCTGGGCTCAGAGCACATTTCCTTGATGGTTCCCATGCGGTCATGACCCTTTGGTGTTTGTAGCCTGACAACTTGTCCATTCTCCAGTGGCTGAAGAGGTCGGCTCGTCCTGTCATAGTACGTCTTCTGTGCCAATCTTTTGTGGAGGAGTTGAGCACTGATGCCCTCAGGATCACACGTGTCCGGTGCCAGCAGTTCCTTTGGGAGAGGAAGTGTGGTACGTGTTTGTCTCGACATGAGTCGTTGTGCCGGAGATCCCAGTGTGGTATCACGAGGTACATTCCTTAAGTTCAGCAGGCTGAGAAAAATGTCAGTTTTGTCTCTGTAAGACTTTTCCATGAGGCTTTTGGCACTGCGAACAGCTCTCTCAGCTAATCCATTGGACTGAGGGTACTCGGGGCTGCTCTTGACCAAAGTGAAGTCCCACTGTTTGGCAAAGTCTTTAAAGCGTTGGCTTGTAAACTGCCTGCCTTTGTCTGATATAAGAGTGTGAGGTGCTCCATGGACTGCAAAATGACGTTTCAGCTTCCCAATGGCTGTAGCAGATGTGAGATCACGAAGCAGGTCAATCTCGAACCAGCCAGAGTATGAGTCGACGAGTACCAAGTAGTGTTTGCCATGCCACTCAAAGATGTCGGTGGCCACTATGGACCAGGGTAGCTCTGGAATGGGGTGCAGCTGCAGTGGCTCCTTCTGTTGATGCGGTTTAGTACTATTACATGCCGGGCATGTCTGTACTACCTCGTCAATGTCTCTTGTCATTGTGGGCCAGAACACTATGTCTCTTGCCCTGCGCTTGGTGGCCTCAGCACCTGGGTGTCCTCTGTGAAGTATGTCCACATACGTCTTCTGTAATGAGAGGGGAATTACAGTTCTCTGCACCTTCATTACAACGCCCTCGACAACAGTGAGTTCATCCCTAAAGGGATGTGTTGCATTTGGAAGAGAACGCAGTTTGACAGGCCATCCATGTTTGATGCCGGTGAGTGACTGGAGAGTTGGATCTGTAGCTGTGTGCTCTTTTAATTTCTAAAGATCGTCGGCACCTCCTTCCCCTCACTTGGCATGCTGGGTGCTGGTCGGTGGTGGTGTGTGGTGAGTCTGAACGGAGTGGGTCTGAGAGTTTTTCAACTTTCCATACTGTTTCTTCTACTTAGAAGAGTTTGTTTTGTATGTGGAAGTATTTGTGAGTTTGGGCTTTGTAGCAGGGATGGCGACTTCAGAGACGCCATCCCTGGCACTGGGCCATGGGGTGAGGGTGGTGCCGCAGCCAAACACCACCGTGGAGCAGGTGCTTTTGGCTGTCGGAGACAAGATTGAGCATAATAATATTATTTATGCCTCCCGTATGAATAAGGGTGTGGTTGTTTTCCTGAAGCAACAAACATTTGTGACTGAGCTCGTTCAGAGTGGAATCACGTTAGATAATGAGTTTTTGCCGGTGTCACCTCTGGCGTTGCCCTCCACCCGAATCACGGTGTCCGGAGTCCCTCCGTTTATTTCCAACGCGGCTCTGGAGCAGGAGCTGAGACGTTTTGGGAGGATGGCGAGTGGCTTCCGGACCGTGAATCTGGGCTGTAAGGACGCCAGGCTGACACACGTTCAATCACTGCGCAGACAGGTGTCCATGTTTCTGGATTCACCCACTCACACGCTGAATGTTTCCTTCCGGGTGAAGCATGGTGGCGGGTCTTACATGGTGTATGCTAGCTCGGGCAGCATGAAATGTTTTGAATGTGGGGATGTGGGTCACAAAAAGATTGCTTGCCCTCACCTGCAGCACGCGGGGGGGCTCACTGTGAGAGACGCGGCTGTGAGAGACGCGGCTGCTCATGAGGGGGGAGACAGCGGTGAGGGGAGCGAGCGCTCTGAAGCTGCTCCTCCCACAGGCTTCGAGGCTGAATCCGTAATGGATTCTGCTGGAGCTGGTGGATCAGCAGAGGCTACTCTCCCTGCTGCCTCCGTGACAGATTCAACCGCAGCTTCTGGGGTGGTGGGCGCCACGGCCGTGCGCAGCTCCGCAGCGGCCGGGGGCGCGCCCCCCGCCCCCTCTGACAGCTTCATGTCCTCAAGTCATGACAATGACTGTAATTTAAAATCTGAGGGTGAGCTGGGAAGCACAGTAGCTCCACTTACTGCTGTCTCCACACCTGAAATGTCAATTAATGAGGCAGTGACTGATAAAGCTGCTGGATTAAAGTGTAATTCTGACAACGGCCATGACGTCCCAAATGTTGTTACTGACACATCTCTTAAAGCAAAACTGAAAACAAAGAATACTAATATTGAACCACCCGAACAAGACCTGCCTGAGTCCAGTAATGTGGAGGTGCAGGTGATAAGATCTGATGATCAGACGGAAAAAGTGGCTGAAAAAGTGGCTGAAAAAGTGGCTGAAGATAATGATTATGATACTGATTCAGACAGTCTCTCTATGGCTGGCAGTTTTTCTGATGCTGACGATCTGTATTCTCTGGAGGAGATTAATGAATTCCTGGACGAAAATTACGGACGGCCAGTAGATATCAAGGCACATTTTCCAGATGCTGATAAGTTCATTAAGTCTGTCTCTATGCATCAGAAAACTGCAAGCTTGGATTTATTAGATGAAAAAAAACGTTATCGCCTCAAAAAACATGTTACAATGTTGAGAAAAAATTTAAGGGCAGCAAAATCAAATTTGACAAAGAAAATGAAAATTTCTACATAAGATCATGATCAAACAGAATTTGCCATTTTCTCTTTGTGTACTTACTCTCATCTGTCTCACATCTGCTCTTTTCTATCTTCATATGAGTGTTTTAAGGGTGGCCTCTCTAAACATAAACGGGGGAAGGGATGCACTCAAGAGAGTATTAATATCTGAAACTATTACGCAAAAAAGGTTGGATGTAGTTTTTCTGCAGGAAACTCACAGTGACAGTGGGAATGAAATAGAATGGGGTTTATGGTGGGGAGGACAATATGCCCTTAGCCACGGGACGAATTTTAGTGCAGGGGTTGCCATTCTGTTTTCCTCTGCCCTGAATGTAACAATTATCTCAAGCACTGAGGTTGTCAAGGGCAGACTCCTACTGGTAAAAGCGCAGATAGAAGGTTTTATTTTTCACTTCATCAATGTCTATGCTCCCAACCAGGGCTTAGAAAGGGAGGGGATTTTTAAAACTCTGGACGCTAAATTAAAAAGCATTGACTGTGGCGAAAGTATAATTTTAGGTGGTGACTGGAATTGCTGCACAAATTTTAGGTTAGACAGGACTGGAGGAGAACCTCATATTCGATCATCACTTTATCTATCTCAGATGCTGAAGGCAGCGGACCTGGTAGATGTTTGGAGAATAAAACACCCGTCAAGCAGGCAGTACACTTGGGTTAAAGTTTCTGATGGTCAAGTTAGTGCAGCAAGGCTAGACAGGTTTTATGTTTCTGGTTCTATTAACCCACGTGTTTTAAATTGCCAGATGTTTCCTGTTGGTTTCTCGGATCACCAGTTAATTTCTGTGGAACTTACTCTTTCCTCCGCTGTAAAACAACAATCTTTTTGGCATTTTAATGTAAAAATGTTACATGATTCTGTTTTCTGCGAAAACTTTAAGCTGTTCTGGATTTACTGGAAATCCAAGAAGTGTGACTTCCCCTCACTTCTTCAATGGTGGGAAGTAGGAAAGGCCCAGATTAAGGTTTTTTGCCAGCAACATTCTTCCGGTGTCACCACTAACATCAAGAGAACTGTGCAGAGGTTGGAAGAGGAGATCAAACATCTGGAAAATATATCCATCTCTGCTTCTACATCACAGACTTCGCTTCAATCAAAAAGACTTGAACTGAACTCTTTGTTACATGAGAGAGCTAAAGGGGCTTTAGTCAGAGCCCGTTTTACAAATATCCAGGAAATGGATGCACCCACGTCCTTCTTCTTTGGCTTAGAGAGATCTAACGCTCAGAGGAAACAAATAATCTGCCTTAAACTCCCAAATGGACACTTGACCTCAGATCCAGCTGAACTGAGGAACTATGCTGTGGACTTTTACACGGACTTGTTCAAGTCGGTTAGCTGTGATGTGGACAGTACCGAGGAGCTTCTGCAGGGGCTTCCTTGCCTCACCCCAGATGATCAGGAAATCCTGAACGCACATCTAACCCTGGATGAACTGACTGCTGCAGTATCCCAGATGGCACCTGGAAAGGCTCCAGGCATCGATGGGTTACCACCAGAATTTTATAAACACTTTTGGGATGTTTTCGGACAAGACCTTCTGGACGTTTTTACACAATGCTTTACCGATGGTAAGCTCCCTGCGTCGTCTAGGCGAGCTGTTCTCTCCCTACTGCCAAAAAAGGGTGACCTGACGCTCTTAATGAACTGGAGACCAGTTGCCCTTCTATGTACGGACTATAAGATTCTGTCTAAGGTTTTATCAAACAGGCTGAAATTATTTATTGAATCCTTGATTGCCCCTGATCAGTCCTACTGTGTACCTGGGAGATCTATTCTAGATAACTTGTTTTTAATAAGAGATGTGTTTGAGGTATGTAAATTGTATGGCACCAACACTGGTATTATATCCATTGACCAAGAGAAAGCTTTTGATCGTGTAGATCACGGTTTTCTTTTTTCAACTTTACAAGTTTTTGGGGTGGGAGATAACTTTTTGACATGGATAAAGCTCCTGTATAGCGAGGCGTGCTGCACTGTAAAGGTGGGGGGAGGCTTGAGCTCTGCAATACCAGTTAAACGAGGGATTAGGCAGGGCTGTCCACTTTCAGGCCAGCTTTACAGTCTAGTCATTGAATAAACTGAGGAGTAGACTAAAGGGTTTCTCTTTGACCAACTCAGCTTTAATTTCTCCTATTGTGGTGTCTGCATATGCTGATGATATAAACATCTTTGTCCAAGATCAGGAAGATGTACATGAGTTAAAAAAGTGTCTTACTATGAACGAAAAGGCTTCCTCAGCCAAGGTGAACTGGGGGAAAAGTAATGGATGCCTGGTAGGACAATGGGTAGTGGGAGGGATCCCCAACCTTCCTGGTAGTTTGAGCTGGGGGAAGGTGGGCATGCAAATACTTGGAATTTATTTGGGAACTGAAGATTACCAAAAACAGAACTGGGAAGGGGTGTTGGAGAAGGTAGGAGCCAAGTTGTCTAAATGGAAATGGTTGCTACCCCAGCTGTCCTATAGGGGAAGAGTTCTGATAGCGAACAATCTGGTTGCCTCGACTCTCTGGCACAGACTTGCCGTACTGGTTCCGCCTCCAAATCTTCTGGAGAATGTACAAAGGCTCCTAGTGAACTTTTTCTGGTCTGGTCATCACTGGCTAAGAGCACCAATTTTGTACCTGCCGGTGGTGGAGGGAGGACAAGGCCTTGTGGATATCATCTCCAGAACGGCAACCTTCAGACTCCAAACAGCACAGAGACTCCTGTATGGCTGTTGTCACCGCTGGACAGGCCTAGCCCGAATGCTACTGAGGAAGGCTGGACGACTTGGCCTGGATAAACAGCTTTTCTTACTGGAGTCTTCTAAAATGGACCTAACAGGACTTACGCCCTTCTATCGTTCTGTACTCAATGCCTGGCAGACGCTGAAGGTCATTCGCAACCCTGACCCCAGACCAGGAATGTGGCTTTTTGAGGAGCCTTTGTTCTACAACAAAGCCATTAGTGGATCCACACTTTCTTCAACAACTATAAGGAATAAGTTTGTTGAAGTTGGCATTACTAGACTTGGTCATCTGGTAAAGACCCCTGTAGACACGCTTGGAGACATGACAAACATCAAATCTTCCAGAGTACTGGGGAGGATAATGGAAGAAGTAAAACTATGTCTGCCTGTGCCACTGAGAGCTTTTATTGAAGACCACACTCATGCTGATGGATGGAATGCTGACACGGAGTATGTTTTTCCTTCTTTGGGAGTGAGTCCTGCTTTCGGGGAGCAGCAAGAAGAAAGGGGACAGCTGTTATCCATGGAAACACCAAAGTTGGGCGATTTTAAGTTGTGTGGAAAAAAGCAACTCTACCTCAGCTGTGTGAAGGTGCTGAACCTGCGCTCCTTGGCTGGAACTAGGGAGTCGAGGTGGACTCAGGTTTTTGCTTCAGACTGCACCCCTAAGGGTAGGTGGCGGGTCCTGTATAAGCCCCCTGTTGAAAAACGAGTGGCCGACCTTCAATGGCGGATAATACATGGACTCATAGCTACGAACAGACACAGAGCTCATTTCGACTCCAGCACTGGGGAGGGGTGTCCTTTTTGTGCACAGACAGAGACTTTGGAACATCTTGTCCTGTCATGTCAAAGGTTGGTGGGTCTCTTTGGACTGTTAGAAGAGTGGGTGGTAGCTCTTGGGGAAGAATTTTCATTACCTCTGTTCATTTTTGGTCCAAAGTACAAGATTTGGAGGCGGAACCAGTACGGCAAGTCTGTGCCAGAGAGTCGAGGCAACCAGATTGTTCGCTATCAGAACTCTTCCCCTATAGGACAGCTGGGGTAGCAACCATTTCCATTTAGACAACTTGGCTCCTACCTTCTCCAACACCCCTTCCCAGTTCTGTTTTTGGTAATCTTCAGTTCCCAAATAAATTCCAAGTATTTGCATGCCCACCTTCCCCCAGTACAAAAAAATCCTGACCTTAATGAATTTTCTGTTTGGGGTTGCAAAACTTGCTATTTGGTTGACCAAGAAGAACCAGATGTTAGGCCGGGGATGGACTGATGTAGTTGAGAGCTTTAAAGGGTTACTTGCAGCCCGTTTAAAAGTAGAGCATGCTTTCTACACCCTCACCAGCAACCTTGGCTCGTTTCGAGACTTCTGGGGTATTAAACAGGTTTTGTGTTCCTTGAGGGAGGATGGTTTTTTAATTCTTACCTTTTAATACTTATGGACTGAGTAAAAAAACAAAAAAAACAAACAAACATAAAAATAACTAAATAACATATGTAAATAATTTTTTAATGAATTAATGCCCATCCTGTATGTCTCTGTAACTGAAGGTTTTTTATTTTTTATTGGACCTTTGTTCTGTTGTTTGTTTCCCAAATGATGTAAAATAAAAGTTTTGTCAAGTCAAGTCTTTCTTTCTTTCTTTCTTTCTTTCTTTCTTTCTTTCTTTCTTTCTTTCTTTCTTTCTTTCTTTCTTTCTTTCTTTCTTTCTTTCTTTCTTTCTTTCTTTCTTTAAGACTTCTTGATATCAAAACTTTCAAAAATAGTGAAAATAGCAAGCTCTAAGTTATTACATCTGTTCTGTTTGTTGTACATCATACCTAGGGGTTGAAGTATTTTACTCAATATGTTTAAAATATGTAATAAAAATATACTACACCTTTGCAGTGTATGTGGATGAGGGAGGGGAAAATGCAGAGAATCCCTCAGGTAACTGTAGGCTCTGATCTGTAAATCAAACTACATAGTAAGCTTCCTAGAAATAAATACCTAAAGTCTGACAAAGAGTTTAAATGTAACATAACAAAAATTCTAAGTTGTAGTATTAATGTATTTACCTGAATGTAAGTCAAGCCTTTCTTTCAGCTCCTCATTTAGAAGGTTCTTCCTCTTCAGATCCAGCAATGATGACAAAATATAAATGATCAAATAACCAAAACTATTGTTCAATCTTACTTGTGAAAGGTAATCCCATGTGATCTACTTTCAACACTGCGCTGGTTATTGCAACCATAAGCTGCACAAAATACGGGCATAGTAACTCGCCCTGTGTTTACTCCTGTTGGCTCTTATGTGGAAACCCCCATCCAATATGGCGGCGCTGCTCGATGCGATTCTGCCCACCATGAGGTATCTGGTGTTTATATAATATCTATGCCACCATATGCAACAAGGTTGGTGGGTTTGCTGCAGGGCTTTATTTGTTCATTTTGTCTCACATGTTGGAAAGTCCCTGCTGAGAGGACATTGCATTTAGCGCCTGTGTCCACCTTCATTTCAATTGAAGTGTCATTAATTGTTATTGTAGCAAAAACCTCATCCTTTTCGTGTGTTTGGGTGACAGCTGAGTCGACAGGTACGGTGGCCGAGGAGTGCAAACGCGCAGCAAAAACAGAACAGCACGCTGCAAAAAGAAAACAGCGTTCCAAAAGTTGAAACACATCAAAATGAAAACAACAGCGTTCCAAAAGTTGAAACACGCATCAAAATGAAAACAACAGCGTTCCAAAAGTTGAAACACGCATCAAAATGAAAACAGCGTTCCAAAAGTTGAAACACGCATCAAAATGAAAACAACAGCGTTCCAAAAGTTGAAACACGCATCAAAATGAAAACAACAGCGTTCCAAAAGTTGAAACACGCATCAAAATGAAAACAGCGCTCCAACAGATGAGGCGCACTGCAAAAGATAAGTCGCGCTCCCAAAAGGGGACGACCTGCAAATACAGAACGAGCTGCAAATAGAAAAGCCACAACGGAAGTGCTCCAGACCACTAGGGGCAGTCGAACAGAGAACAAATCATAAAGCATATTATAGTTTTCAGAATGGCACTAGTTATTTGTGTATTTTAACTTATTTATTTTAAGAATATTTTACACTACATCGGAACTGTCACGTTATATTTTAATAGTGTGCGGAGGAGAATCAATGCATGGATGCCAGGTTGGGTGAATGGTTAAAGAGATTGCCTTGAATGCGGGAGACCCTGGTTCAATTCCCAGTCTCGGAAATTTTCTGTTATTACTTTTTTTTTTAAGCCTTTTGTTTTGGATAGATCGAACCAAGCAACAACAAAGAATAAACATGTAGATGTATTTATCTATTTCACCCGATCTATCCAAAACAAAAGGCTTAAAAAAAAAAAGAAATTATTACCACAAAATTTCCGAGACTGGGATTTGAACCAGGGTCTCCCGCATTCAAGCCAATCTCTCTAACCATTGCATCGCGTTTTGTTTATATAAACAGCCCTAAACCGTTTCCCATTCATTTCCAATGGTAGTGTTAAACCACTACGGACGTAATATATTTTCGGCCACTACAGCCCTTGTGGCGCTGTTCGGATGTGACGCAGCGGACATGACGCAGTTTATACTTGCCCGGCTTCCTTGAAAAGGACAACTTCCACTTTTAATCGGAGAAAGAAGACAACAAACAAAAGAACAGCGATCTTCACATGCATCCTTCACATTTTAAAGGTAAGTTATGCTGATGGTGAAACATAAATATATGAAACATGTTTATCGCGTTTTTCCGACCGAACATATATTAATTTAATGACAACGTTACTTTCTATCACAGTGTGCTCCTTTGTCTGGCGTTGGTCAGTAATAAAACTATTATGGTTTTATGAGTGGTTTATGTGTCTGTGTTTTACACTAAAACAGAATTAAGACCATGGTGATTTCTTAAAAGTAAGTGTTACAACGCTGCCTAACAAACACTAACTGTTAAGGACCAGGATTACTTTATGTTTGATTCACAGATTATGTCCAGTGTTTTTTATTAGAGCGAGGATAAAGTCAGCATTTTTTCAAAATCATAGATTCTGTTTCAATTTTTGCCAAAATGTAATAATAATAATTAAAATAATAATATCAGAGAGAGTACACTGTGTTGAAACACTGATATCTGATTACAGTACAAGTAAATAAAAACAGATACATCATTATATTTTATGTCCTTCCTGTCTGTAGCTGCACTTTGAGCACCTTTTGAGCTAAATGAACAGAATAGAAAATATATTTGTTTCATTGCTGCAGGCCAATCTGCTGGTTTCCTTAAATATAAACTTTTTGAACTATCAGTACGTTGAATAATCAGTTGAGCTCTTGTGAAAAATATATTTCAAAGGTTTTCAGATTTTTTTAACGCATGATCTACCCTTTTTTGCTCTATACTAGGCCAAAATGCAGAAGAAGAACATCTTTTATCCTGGAAAACAAAGTGTTGTTTTCCGCAAGGGGCCCCTTGGATTTCTTTGCCAGGACCCCTCTCCTGAGGCTAAAATTATAAAAAATAATCCTAGTATCAGGACAAATCTGAGCCAAAGATAGAGGACATTGTGCGGCAAAATGCTTTGTCTGTAGTTCGTCAAAGAGGAGGGGGATGTCACAGATGATTCAGAAGTGCTGGGAGACTACAACCTCCAATTTGGCAAATACAAAGGGAATTCTTTCCAGTGGCTTTTAGAAAATGATGTGGGTTACACTTTGTACCTCATCAAAAACCTGCAAAAGGAGGAGGAAGCCGGTATCTGTATCACAGAGAGCCTTAACAAGGTGAACCTCCTGACTTTTGTGAAGTATGCTCTCAGTTTTAAGGAGATACAAGATGCCCTGGACTACGAAGCCAGCAGAGACAGCGTCGCAGCAACTCCTTGTGAAGATGACCAGCTGTTTGGTTTTGGCTCTCGGGCCAAGAGCACTTGGAAGGAAATTTGGGCCAGTAGAGAAGATGGTGTCTTCATCCTAAAGACGAGCTGCCTTCCTGGGACCAGGATGAAGAAGCTGCAGCAGTACCTGCTCAAGAGACAGCAATCATCCTCCAGTCATACAACCACACCATCCAGTGTGCCACAGAAACCTCTGGGTGAGCAACTAAAAATGTTGTATTAACAGTTTTAAGATGAAAGGACAAAAATTGCCTTAAAAACTGAATATTCCTCCCAAACTGATCCTTGATTTTTGTATAACATAATTTTTTGGTTTCTCATAGTGATGGAGGAGGACGAAGGATTGGAGGCTGCAATGCTAAGCATCTCACCCTCTAAGCTCCTGTGTCAGAGCAGTAAGCACACTATAGTTACACTTGATGAAATTCTAAAATATAATCCGCTTGTGTTTAGTCTCTCTCCCATATTTGTCTCTGTGTACACAGTGTCAGGATCAGCGGAAACAGAGGGAACCCCAGTGTCAAACAGAGCAAAGACAGGGTTTTCTTAAAGTAGGTGATTTCAGGACTGGAGTGTTCTCTTTTACGATGAATAACCCTCCAAAACTGAACCTTGACCTATTGTGTTCTTGTGTTCTGGCAGAAGCAGAAGGAATGAAAGTCCACTTTTTTGAGTTTCCACTAAACACCACCTGTTGTGTTCAATTGTGATTCATACAGTGACTGATACATTATCTTTATTTAGGTCCAACTGCAACAGTGTCCAGGTGTTCAGGCGAATCAGTTGATTCAGAATCCTCAACAGGTAACGGTAAAGAAATTTAAATTCTATTACTGAAAATAAATCTGATGCTGTAATGTTTTTAGGCTACATAAAATCATTTGTTTATTTTCTTCTGATTGTTTACAGTCCTGGCAACCACACAACAGACATCCGTGGCCCTTCCATCACAACAGACATCCGTGGCCCTTCCATCACAACAGACATCAGTGGCCCTTCCATCACAACAGACATCAGTGGCCCTTCCATCACAACAGACATCAGTGGCCCTTCCATCACAACAGACACCCGTGGCCCTTCCATCACCGCTGCCATTTCTAGTGAAGGAAAAACGAGTGCAAAAAATACAGAGTTATTTAAAGGTTCGTTTCAACTCACCCTTAAATATCTATTTGTTGCAGAAATAGCAACGTCTGGATAATTTTCACAGCTACTTAATCTGTTGTCTAAAATTATACTGAAGCCATAAATAAATAACTGAAAGATATCACTTCTGATCAGATTCCAGCACAAGTGCAGCTTCAAGCTCTGCACAGAGACCTTTCCTTTGAGGACAGTGCTGAAGATGGTAAGAACTGACTGCATCCAAAAAACAATTATTTTATTACTGAGTAGTTTGCTTTATTAACAGAATTTCCACGCTGTCTGTCAAATATTTTGTAAACAATGTGGCTAATATTTGGAACACAGTCTTTTTTTTTTTTAATGGAACCCTAATTCCATGTATTTTTATTTTTTTATGATAGTTCCCTCAGCTCAGCCGCCCTTTGCTGTTCCTCTGCCTCAACCTGACCATGACATTAACCGCTGGAACTGTTCTCGGCACCAGAAACTGTGGATGAAGACAGAGCTGCAAGATCTCGTCCTGTGGCCTGGCTCTCGTCCTGTACGTCATCTTGGATATGCAATTTCCCTCTGGCGTCATCCTCCGCAGCCTCTTGATTGGGACAAACACAGGACTTTGAAAAGAGAAATAGCAGCTCCTTCACAGCTTCCTCTGCCATCGTTCATCACCAAACAAGTACAAACTCCACCTGTGACATTGAGCTCAAATTTGGCTGTTCCACTTGCTGAGGCATCAGTAGCACAACCGGCCTTCAGTCCCTCTAGTTACTTCCTAAAGCAGGAAATCCAGTCAGAAATACTCCCAAGTTTCTCCAACAGGTGAGCAAACACAGTGCTATGTATTTACATTTCTAGATTAAATTTAGGAAATGTATAAACTTATACTGATGAATTGTACTTACCTTATTGTGTTTCAGAGACTTCACATCCTCTGCCTCTGCGATCCTCACCAAGGAGTGCCCGCACTGGACCAGTAAAGACCGGTGGACGTGTCTTTGTGTTGGATCACACACACGCTGGACACCACCTATGAAAGAGGCGATTGATGGCTTGCTGCAGAAACACCCAAGCTTCACATCTCATGGTATGTGAAGCACTTGTCAAAGCTCCTGAACACCAGCTCTTCATTAAATACAAGCCCTGAAAAACTTGTGGAAACCCAGGAACTGTGGCACACTTTAACCAGTCAGTCAACCAGTGTGTCTGTGACCACCATTGAGCCGCCTGTCTTCAATCCACACGCACCTGCTTTGTCCATCCCTATTACACAGGACTCGTTAGAGAAAATTGTGGAGGGCATTTTAAATAAGCAGCAGCAACAACAGCCCGAGCAGAAGAAAAGACAAACAAAGACTTGTCTCATGTGGACAGCCAATGTCTCGTTATGAGACTGATGGTTCCTCCATTCATTTTTTCTTCATTCAGGGACCTGTTCGTTACTTCTACTGCTCAAAAAAGGTTCATGTCACTTATGCTGCTGAGGGACTTTCCAATCCAAACATGTCCTTTGAGGAATTTTCTACCACAACTTTCTTTCAAAGGGAACTGCAGGAAACAAAGAAACGAGTGCAGGAAAAAAATGACAATAAGAGAAAAAGAACAGAATCTCAGCCAACGGGCCGTGTTTGCAGGTTTTGTCATAGGAAGCTGAAGCAGGGACCAAACAGCCCACACATCCATACTGGGTTCCCTGGTGTGGCAGGAAAATATATATATATTGTCCATCAAAGGTTCTGTCCATTTATCAGTCACAGGGTATGGTCAGGGAGATGAGTTGGGAGGAGTTCTCCAAATCTCCTTTTTATGAGGCAGAGAAACAGAGATGGGTGGCAGAGAGGAAAAAATAAACCTCACATAGTTCTATTGAGATGTTTATTTAGTTATTTTATTATTATTATTCTATATCTTCATATATTTATGCAAATTAAAAAAACTGAAAATACTGTAAATCTGGGAAGTTCACATGTAAATATTTCACAGAAAGAAAACATGTTATATAGCAAGGTCACAGTCTTTTTGGTATTTTATCTATACCATGAATGTATTTTCAGGAAAGTCCTGAATGTTTTTATATTTTTTATGGAAGAATTCTGTACTTAATTTCAATTTTTGTAAAATAGTTGCCCAATTAAAGTTTGATATGATAAACTTTGCCTTTGTAGTGTTTTATTTTGTACAGCTGTAACCACACCTGTTCAAGGTGCATTTCTGACATGCTTTTGTACCTGTTTTGCACATTTGCTCAATTATCCCATTGCTACATTTAATTTACTTGAGAAATTGCTTGAGAAATTTCTGCCAGGACCGGGACTCGAACCCACGTCCTGATGTCAGTCCGTTACACCTATACGTGACTGGCCCGCGCGGACCCAACTTGGAATCCATGCATCAATCCTCCTCCGCACACTATTAAAACAGATACAACGTGACAGTTCCGATGTAGTGTAAAATATTTGTTTTTTTCATTCATTCATTCAACATTTACACAGGCTAGCCTCGTTGAGCCATGGGGACTCATTTACAAGAGGGACCTGTTTCACTCACATCCAGAGTTAATTTTAGAGTTACCAATCAGCCTAACATGCATGTTTTTTTTGGACTGTGGGAGTTAAAATACACAAATAACTAGTGCCATTCCGAAAAGTATAATATGCTTTATGATTTGTTCTTTGTTCGACTGCCCCTAGTGGTCTGGAGCACTTCCGTTGTGGCTTTTCTATTTGCAGCTCGTTCTGTTTGCAGGTCGTCCCCTTTTGGGAGCGCGACTTATCTTTTGCAGTGCGCCTCATCTGTTGGAACGCTGTTTTCATTTTGATGCGTGTTTCAACTTTTGGAACGCTGTTGTTTCCATTTTGATGCGTGTTTCAACTTTTGGAACGCCGTTTTCTTTTTGCAGCGTGCTGTTCTGTTTTTGCTGCGCGTTTGCACCCCTCGGCCACCGTAGACAGGTATGTCCAGAGCAATACCATTAACATAGTAACTTTCATTGTCACTTGCTTCTGTGCTGTCAGTGTCTACGTGGTGGACAGACTTCCTTTGTCCCTGCCTGTCAAACTGTGGCCTGTCAAACTGTGGCCTGGACCTGCAACATTTTCTGAAGTGGTTCATCTTTTTACAACCATTGCACTGCTGTCCAAAAGCAGGGCATTTGTGTCTTTGTACCCCATGACTGCCACCACAGTTACTGCAGTTGGTTATAAACTGTGTGGTGTTATTGTTCATTTTGCTGTGAAACCTGTTCTTTTCAGCAGCTCCTCTGCTGATACTCGTAGCATGAACAGCATCAACTGTTGTGACAGGGTTGTGTGGCGACATTAGCGTTTTATTATGCTCCTCAGTCATTTCATGGATGTGACATATTGAAATGGCCTTGGCCAGCGTCAGATCACAATCACGTAACAGCACTTTCCTGAGGTGGTCGTTATCAATGCCACAGACTAGCCTGTCTCTGATAAGTTCCTCACAAAGTCCTCCAAACTTGCAATTCTTGGCTTTTATTTTCAAATCACTGACATATGATTCGATAGACTCACCAGCCCGTTGGTTACGTGTGTTGAATTTGTGTCTTTCCATGGTGATGTTCGTTTGGGGGTTGCACAGTTCACGAAATTTTCTTTTGAGGCAAATAGGGTCCTCCCTGGATTCCGCGGGAACCAGGACACGTCCTTCTTCCCCATCTTCACCGGGCTCCCGTATCTCAGCTGCATACACGAACGAGCGTTCACGTTCAATAGCCTCAGGTCCGGCGAGATTTAGAAGAATGTAGGCTTGAGTGCGCGCTGGTTTGTCCGAGTGCGCTGCTGCGATGAAAATGTCGTATTCCTGCTCGAACACGCGCCAAGCCTCCGCCACGTTGCCATCAAAGACTAGAGAGTCGGGCCGTCTGAAGCCTTCCGCCATGATGATGTGAAGAAGCACGATGGTTCCACACGATGTACTCACAACGCGAGATAGTCCACAAAATGGCTGGAGTCCACAACTTCTGACACCATGTTGAGTGTTGTGATAATAAGCACTCGAGTTGAAGTAGATGACAACTTGCTTTAATAACTGATAACGCTGTTATTATACAGAGCAGTAACGGGTCCGAACCTGCCTCATGCCCAAGCGTTAACCCAACAGCCAGGTGCGCATGCGCAGACCCGGAATTCCCCAGAACTACGGCAGCTGTGAAGGCTCAATATTACTGTGTGCACAGTCAATATTCTACACTCAGCAAAGTGCATGTGAGAACATCCGTCCTAAAGGACAGGCAGCTCCCAGCTGCTTTCTGCAGGGAATGTAGAAAGCACATGCTAAGAGGAAAAAATGCAGAATGTAAAGAACATCAACGTGATGTTTCCACTGGGCATATATATATACAACACCAACTAGAGACAGCCTAAGCGTGCTCCATCAGTGTGAATACTCATCATCTCCTTTTCCCACTGGAGCATCCTGAGAAACAGGAGGAAAAATGGACCCACCACGTCACAAGAAATTGGGTGACAAATGTGGAGGTAGAAAACCCAGGCCAAGCACAGGGTAACCTCCCAGGTCCTTACTAGAAAACCTTTCTTTCTTTTATATATAGGGCACGACTAACAAGTGGAGCCCATCCTGATGTTGGAGATCAGTTAGGGAGAGGGGAAACCCTTCCAATAGACATCTCCTAGGCAAAACATAAACACCAAGGGGTACCCTTGTGAATGTTATTGCTGTTTCTTTTGGGACAAAGCAACCAAAGCCTTTGGCTCTCAGCCAGTTCCCTTCAGAGGCCAGGCTGAAAGTTGCCATAACTCTGAACATGGATGTAGAAGCTGTCCACGTGCCTAAGTCAGCAGGTCCTTATGAGAAGGCAATTGCCATGGTATCCCTGATAACATTGATATCAACTCAGGGAACCACGTTTTCTGTGGCCATCCGGGGGCTATGAGAATCAGGGAGAGGGCTCCCTGGCGTACCCATTCCAATGTCGCCCCGATCAGAGGGACAGGTGGAAAGGCATAGTAGAGCACCCCTGCAGGCCAATCATGTGCCAGAGCATCCATACCCAATGGAGCGTCTGCTTCTTCTCAAGAAGTAGAGGTCACACTGTGAGCTACAGGTCCCAAATCGTGACCAGACCTGTTC